>CAKALU010064416.1:0-29829 GCA_916700995.1 Hozukius guyotensis
CACCCCCTCCTCCTCCTCCTCATCCTCATCCTCCTCCTCCCCCCCACACCTCCCATATCCCACCACTCTGCCTCCTTCCTCTGCATGGCACGCCATCCTACTACTGTCCTCAAGCCTAGACGGAGTCAAGGGCCACGCACTGCTAAAAAATAGTTAATTAACTAATGAATTAATCTGAATTGGTAATTTTTACGTTTTTTTTTCTTAATATGATTGAGTTTGTGTGTGGTGGAGAAATGTTTTTAAAATTGTTAGAAAAACTGCAAACTATGGCACGAGAACCGATACTTCGGTATCAAGTCAATGCCAAAATTCTGAAAATGTGATGGTACTCATTTTTCCTCAGTATCGCAGGTACCGAGGATCAGGGCTCGAGACTAACGTCGTCCCGTCATCCTGGGGATGATAGAAAATTCCCCTGATGATGCTACATTGTGAACAACAAATCCGTGTTGAGATCGGCAGGAGGAGAGCTAGTTAATGTTAGCTGTTAGCTGTTAGCAGCCGGTGGGCAGCACAGTACTGCCCGGCTAAATAACGGAGCTAACCGCTAACCTACGGAGGTTGCATTGAGTTACATTATGATGCTTTCAAGCTGTATTCAGTACAAATGAGTATTGGGCGAAAGTAAATTATAATGTTGTAAATGTAATCTTGTAAAATTATTTTTTTTGCGAGAGAAACTTGAGGCGGATCATCACAGAATAAATAATAAAATCACAAAAAAACAGTATGGAAATTCTAATAAAGGAGTGTATGTTGAAGTATACATGGGATTTATTGTTTTATTTTTTACCATGGTAATGAATTGGGTAACGAGAATTGTGGAATTTCACTGATATTGGTATCGACTACTAAATTTCTGGTATTGTGATCTCCCTACTTCAAACAGGACAGAAAGAAGGATCTATCTATACGTGAAAAAAATAAATAAATAAATATATAAAAGCCATTTAGAAAACAAAAAATATTAAGTGTGAATATATTTCAAGAATGAAGCTGACTGGTGTTGAAAACATGTATAGTTGGACATTTTTTACAGTGTTGGTATCTGAATGGCCACCGCCGCCCCCCCCCTCCTCCCTACTTAGCAGAGAAATGAAGAGCGAGCGAGGAAGAGGAGAGAGAGCGGAGGATGAGTGGGCCCATTGTTTTTCCTCCCCATTCAGAGTTGACCACAGGCCGGGCGTATTCAGCTGTTACACCTCCTCTCTCCTCTCCTTCCCTCCTCTCTGTCTCCTAAAAAAAAAGATCTTTCTCTTAATCTATCATTATATATGGCTCATCCCTGAATTTTCCCCCTTTTTTTCTCATCATCGGTTTCACTTCCTCTGTTCAAAGTGGTACGGTCGCTGGCATCCGCTGGCTCCCCTCTGTGCACCTTCTTTCCCTCCAAACGCCCCCCCCCTTCATTCCTTTTCATTTGTAAGACACCACATTAGGATTTATACGTCTCAACTGACTACTGCTCACTCCCCCTAAAACTTTCTTCCAGCGTTTTTAGTGGTCTGCGATGTTTGAGGCCAAGCGTAAGCCAAAAGAAAAGCTTAAAATCCAAAACACACACACAAGCAAGCAGCGGGGCAAACAAAGGGGTCTGAAAGAAAGGAAGCTGGAACTGGTTTGGTTGGGTTTTCAAGAGGAGAAAGGCAGAAAGGGGTTGCCGGTAGGAATTTTGGTGTTTACTCTAAAGAGTCTCCTGTCCTGATTCTTAACCCGACGCTCGCTGGCAGCCGCACTTTATGGCTCCTTGAAAAAAAGACACTCGCACCAGCTTTGAAACCTGGCATCTGCCCTCGCAAAAAAACAGCCCGGCGTCTCACACCAAGGCCTAAAAGACAAACAGATAGAGCCGTACCTCGGTGCACGTGGACGCACTGTGCAAACACACTCGGGCTGAGGTGCTATAGCAGTAAGTCAACTGTAGCACACGCTAGGCAAAGAATGCTAACAGTTTGCTCTTTAACTTGGCGAGAGCCTGTCAAATACAGCACAAAGCGGCATTTGCAGGCAGCGAGCTTAACTGCCTCAATGAGAGCACAAATGTGTAAAATAAGGAGGGGGAGACAAAAGATATAACGACTCTTTTATGGAGTTGACTGTATTCAAAACAAACAGAGCAAAGCAGCTGCTTCAACAAGAAGCCCGGTGAGCGGGATAATCTCAACAGCAGCAGGTAAACTGGGCCGCTGGAAAGGTAAATAAAGAAGACATGAAAAGAGACGCACAAATCAGAAGCTGAGCAAATATCAGGTGTTGGGGAGGTATCGTATAACTGCAGGACAGCAGTGGAATTATCTCCGCGGTAAGGCCGATACTGTTATTATCTTTTCTGTCATCCCTGCCTGGTAGCTCTCATTGTTATCCTCTGCGCTCACTTCTCTTCTTCTATTGCTGCTGCCGCAGTAGCCCGTGGCAACAGGTCCCCAACACTGATGGGATGCATAACAGGGCCGGGCGGCGGCTCGAGCCGGCAGCAGATGTTGTGGTGACATCTGACCCTTGGCCAGGCGTCACTCCGAAGGGGCTTTCCTCAGTGTCGGGCCAATCTGCCATCTGCCATCTTTCTGAGGTCTCACACAGATGGGGACGGAGGCTTTAATATATGGAGGCTACACATGTTGCACTGTATACAAATAAAAACCTAGAGCGAGCACACAGATTTTGGACCCCCAATCTGAATCCGTTTTAAGAAGCTTAGTGAATTAGGTTGTGCATTTATTGAATTATCGTGTCATGTAAAGCCCTGTGGGAGACAGAATCAATGTCTGGGTCCATTTCTGTAAATGACATAATTACGATTATTTTAGGATTATTCTTTGTTTATCCATCTTTTCAGACATTTGAGCAAAACATGACAGAAAATAACTCATGTTAATACTGTTAGTTAAAGGAAAAATCTGGTTTATTACAACTTGGATCATATTTTCATGGTTTTGGAAATCGTCTCTATCGTTTCTGATGACATTGTACTCGCCGAAGTAACTGCTAATGTCTGGGAACACGGTGACATCTCGACAATAAAATCTGATATGGCAACAAACACGCAAGCCGACAGTTTAACCAGATTACCTAAACCACTTTATTTGGAGATAATAGTGAAAGTGAAAGGACCCAAAATGTCAGAATCCTTCAATGCAAAGCAAAACTGTGTGCTTCCACAGCTACGGTAAGTGAGGCAGTTCAAAGTTGAACTAGGAACCGAAAATGAATTGGCAACGATTTAACGGTTAAGACACTTTTTCTGGTAATGCCAAACAGTCATTGGTTCCAGCTATCCGTGTGAGGATGTGCTGATTATTCGTGTTTAATATCATTGTAAATAGAGATGTCACGATACCAGAAATTTTGTAGTCGATACCAATACCAGTGAAATTCCACGATTCTCGATACCCAATGCGATACCACAGTAAAAACAAATGACCGTTGTATACTGAGTTTTGCAAATTTCTTGTTAATCCCTGATGATCCGCCTCAAGTTTCTCGCCAAAAACTAAATTTTACAAGATTACATTTGAACACATCATGACGTTGTAAGTTACCTTCACCTCATTTTTACTGAGCTTTTTTAGAGCTTAAACCCATCATAATGCAACCTCTGTTAACATTAGCTGTTAGCTCCATTATTTAGCCAAGCAGGACCGTGCTGCCCACCGGCTGCTAGCAGCTAGCAGCTAACGTTAACTAGCTCTCCTCCTGCCGATTTCAACGCGGATTTGTTGTTCCAAATGTAGCATCATCAGGGAAATTTTCTATCTTCTCAGGACAGCGGGATCTCGAGCCCTGATCCCCGATACATATGGTACCTATGGTACTGTAGAAAAATGAGTACTGTCACATTTTCAGAATTTCGACATCGACTTGGTACCGAAGTATCCGTTCTCATGACATCCCTAATTGTAAATTGAATACCTTTAAATTATTTTAGTTGGTCGGACAAAAAAAAAGCAATTTGAAGACGTCACCTAGATCTTTAGGAAACTGTGACTGTGACATTTTTCAATATTTAATAGACCAAACGATCCTTAGCTGCAGCACCACTAGGAAGTCATACTTTGCTTTCTCTTGTCAGACTTTGTTCCTTTCAGAGACGACGGCCAAAAAGATGTACATAAGACACAAGTTGTAATAAACCAGAGTTATGCTTTAACACTGTCAAAATATATTTTCTCTCTCTCTCTCTCTCTCTCAGGTGTCTCCTTCAGTGACATAGAGCTTTCAGCCAGGAGTCAAACTGTGTTAGTGGAACATGTTTGTACCGCTCCACCCTCCCCTCATCCCTCCCCTCATCCCTCCCACCCGTTCTCATTTCCTGGCTGTTTGGTCCTGTGCCTGGTCTAAGTCCCCTTTAGTCTTGTCTGATCTGTTTTTAAAGCATTGCCCAAGGGGGGGCTTCTCCTTTCCCCCACACTTCCCTCCTTTTTCTGCCCTCTCTAATGTTTTCCCAGCAGCATATAGTGGCTAACCACTGTGACAACTCCGCCACCACTGGTGGAGAAAATCAACACTGAAATAAACGCTTAAACGCAGCTTCAATCACACAAATCCGAGTCTAGTGAAATAAAAATAGCTCCTCCACTAAAACCAAAGCTGGCACAAAAAAGCAGGCTTGTTGTTTGTTGTGGAACTGAAACCAGAGTTACCACCAAATCCCCACTGGCTACAGAAATTACAGGGGGAAACGCTGCCCCTCTCTCCCTCTCCTTACATCCATCCTTCTTTTCCTTCCTCTCTAATCGTACAGGAGAGCTGACCTGGCCAGCCCACATCTGGCAGCCTTCATTAGAGACCCTGTTTATTTGGGAGCGTTATGGACACAGCCCATGGGAAAGAGCCAACTCCCCCAGGGACCAACCACTCAGTGTGTGTGTGTGAATGTCTGGAGAGTCATAGCAGCTCTAATGACTTCTGCCACTGACTACTTTACGAGGCTGGGAACCACTTAAAGGCTTTACGGGTGTCTGAAGGTGTAGCTGACAGTGACACCGGACACTCAGGTTGTTACTGTACAAGGCGACTTCAAGGTCTGAACCAGAGCGCGCCAACATGTCACATCACTACATCGTCCCTGTGCCCAAATGTTAGGGGGGAAAAAATCAATACAGCATAAGTATCGCGGTATTGTATTGATACACGGACGTCAAGTATCAATCTTTTATCATATAAACTATTAACCTCTTAACAATCCGGCCGCTATTCTGTCTTTCAGAGGTTGTAGCGGGCTCAGTCGTAAAGCTAGAGTGAAGATACTGGTATCATATAAAACTAGAAAAGGAGTCCATTGGTACCAACCATGTCATGTTAGCTTGCCGATAAATAACGCTCCAAACTCACTCTAAATTTTGGCGATGAAAAACTGGTATGGCCATTTTCAAAGGGGTCCTTTGACCTCTGACCTCAAGATATGTGAATGAACCCTCTGAGATGAACAGAGTGAAAACTGTATCTCATTAGATAAAACACAGATGTTGACAAACTGAATAATCTGCAGTTGAAAAAAGGTAATAAATCACAATATATTGCAATATATCTTATCGCAAAATGTTTAAAATCGCAATAAGATCGTATCGTGACTTAAGTATTGTGATAATATCGTATTGTGGGGCCTCTGGTGAGTCCCATTCTGACCAAATGTACCCCATAAATCAAGACCATGATTAGGGTGTTAGCAGGCTTTGCATTTTTAGATTGTACAAGCAGTATGTTTTAGCCAACTACAAAATGAACTGTTGGTTGTTAAATGGAAACTTTGCAAGCCAGTGTCTGCTCGCTCAGCCAAAGATGTTTTTAGGGTGTGAAATGCCACTTTGTATTGTTTTTGATTGTGTGTTTTAGTGGTTAAAAAAAGACCAACAGAATTGTAACACTTTCAGACAATAAACCATCTACGTATTTATAGCTGCCTGTGCATGTATGTTGTAGCTAGATACTGTAGCAGTACTCATTGACAGCTAAAGTGCAGACTGAGAGTTGACTCATCACTAAACACAATGCCACTGATAACATAATGTTATGAATAGAACAATGAACAAGTTATTTTAGGTATCACAGTAACATAACAACTTTGAAGTTGACTTAAAGTAAAATATTCGTCAGTGGCACAGTTAAGTCCTGATGTAAGTTGTAGCTGTGGACTACAACTTAAGACTATATTTGTTTACATTTGAGCAAATTGGCACCATTAACAGTATGCCGAATCAGCTATTATCAGTTCATTTTTGCAATGTACCCATGAATGTTCAGACAACTATCATTGGATTACTGTAATATTGAAGACAAGTTAAAAACGTGAAGATTCTCAGGCAAGTTCTGGAGTAAGGCATGTCTTTTTCTATTATTTCTAAGCGGATTTAAGGATGTTTTATTTGCAAAGGACGTCAGAGATAATGACATCCTCGGGGAGTGTGAGTCACTGTATAATGTCAAAAGATATACATCATGTTATTTGCCTAAGTTTTGACTCTGAGAAGACCCCTAGAAAAGCATTATTATTATGGCTCAAACGCTACGACTTGTCATGTCTGGATAAGTGTTGTTGCTTATAAGTCTTGAGGAAACTTTTTCCTTGTGTAACAGACACCATGATTGGTATCAGTCTCACGATCTGCATTGCTGCTTAACTGAACAAACTGCTCTGTTTCACCACAAAGGCATCCCACTCCTTCATTCTCCTAAATATCCTGTGAGCGAGTGTGCATCAGGCAGTGAGAGTGACTGAAAGCTAAAAGCACACCTGGCAGACAAAGTCAATCTGTTCCTGTGTGCAGCTGAATGGGCAAAACCACAAGTAATCATGGGTATTATGGAGCATGCTGCTGGGTGGGTGAGTGCACGTCCCTCTTAGTTGTTATACTATAACCCACAGACAGGTGGTCTGGCTGAAAGAATTAAAAAAAGAAATGAGGAAGTGTGGTTTGGAGTATGCCCAGTGTCTTTGTCCCACACACACACACACACACACACATGCTGTCAGTCCTCTCAGCCTGCGATCAAAGTTTATGTGATTTATCTTGGCATATGCCAACCAGAGAGGCTCAAATATCACTAATCCTCAGCGCTGAGGTTCAGCACCACCAAGTCACTTCATTCAGCCAGAACACTCTGACGATCAGCCCTCTCACCGGCCGGACTCCTGCCAACGGGAACCCAACACCGGCGGCAGCGGCCATATAAAAGCCTCGCGCTGTGTGTTTCTCGTTGTGTGATGATATGATCAGATACGGCACCTTTTCTTCCCTCGGGCCACTCCGAGGCTGTTTCCTGACTCTGAATGGATGCGTAGGGGGGGGAGAGTAGTGTGTGTGTGTGTGTGTGGAGGGGGGGTGGCTGAGATGGACTCATCTGACTGGAGTGAACAGAGGTGCCATTAAGGAATCCCCAGAACCGGAGAGACAAGGGCTCACTTTCATTGAAGAGGGTGTATACTGTAGCGGTCGCTGCACATACCAGCAGGGAATTAAAGACTCCGTTTGTTATCTAACACAGATATTGATTATGGGATTAAAGTTCTCACATTTTTGGATCATAAAAGTTCATGCCATCCACACTGAAACCTCCACAAAATGTTACGCAACATTTCAACACTTCAATCGCATCAATAATCTAAAGTACTAATGTCAACCAGGCTTGCCGCAGTAGTCTGTGTTACTGGTGTTCTGGCACACACCGACTACATTACGTACCCACCGCAGTTTCGCCTTTTTTTACAGAAATAAAACCCATTTAGTTCATTTTCACGCATCGGCGCCATGTTATCAATACTTGGTCGAACGACGGATGCTACAAACTGAAAGTGAAAGCGTCTGCTCCGTACAGCACAGAGTAGCAGGAGTCAGATTTCACGCACACGGGATGAGAGAGAGTTGACAGACAAGACGATGGCGATGGATTTGGTGTCAAAGTCAAAAGCAAATAAAGTGCTTATTTGGCAATATTTTGGATTTAAACCCAATGCTATAAGGGAACCATAACGTTAATGAGGCAAACGCCATGTGGTGGACGGAGCGGTCACAGCCGGTGTGCAACAGCGACAGGCAGAAACCTGCCGCCCAACAGGAAAGCTCAACCGGAGAGGCCAGACAAACAGCCGTCCGATGTTAAAGATCAAAGTAAGCGCTCTACACATTAAGAGCGTCATCTTTTCTTGTAAAATGTCCAGTGTTGTCACAAGTTTATTAACCGGTGGGAAAATTTCCTCACCGTGACATCCCCTAATGTCAACAAAAAAGAAACACAGACAATGACAGTTCAGTCATCTTATTGTGAAATGGAATAGAAGCAAATCAAGAGTTTATTAAAGCCCCCGTTAACTGACTGATTATTACCTAAAGTACAAACAGCTCAGGTCTTTGTATCCAACCAGACAAGAACCACATTATTTGTCTATATTTACAAACTGAAGGAATTTCTGTGGCGTCCTTCCAGTCTGGCCTCATCCAGGCTTTTATCTACTACGAGAACCTAAATCCTAAATCATCACGTGACTGCCGGCAATCGTCAGGCTGTCAGAAATCGGTTGTATTATTTCATCACGCTGACTAACTGATGATGAAGGTTTGTGATCTCTCAGCAGCGTCCCTCCTCGCTCGTCATCTCTCATCTCTCCGGGCAGAGAGCCGCTTTGATTCTAGCCATTGTGCCACTGGAATTTTGGAGTTATTTTTCCTGGTCTGGATCGGCTCGGCTCTGTCACTGCTCCCTCCCGCTGCCAAGCCTCTCTGCAGTAAATGAGAGGCCTCCTCGAAGCTCTTTGGAGATAAACTCCAGTCAGGATCGCACAAGGCCAGATACGAAGAGGGGATGGTATTTATGGTATGGCATGTCAAGTAGGCATCTCTGTCAAGACTATATAAAACTGAATCCCACTTGCTTGACCTCGACATAACACTCGAGTTCAAGAGCGGCGGCTTTTGGATTGAGGAGAAACCGAATCGTAATCCTGTCAAGAATGAAGTGAGGCTCAGGAAAGAAAACTCTCTGCATGCTTTCATTAGGAAAATATTGTCAGCCTTTATCCTTCACCAAGATTAAAAATATATCAATTAACTCTTTACCTTTAACCCAACAGAAGAAAAAATCTCCCACGTTGCTTTTAAGAGAAGTTATTAACAATATTAGTCTCAAATTTAGAAGAAAAAATCATTTCCACACATAATGAATCAAGCAGCAGCTGGTTGAATGCTCACTGAGGAGACAAAAAGAACATCTTTGCTGAATATTTTTCTGGCGATCAACTAATCGATTAACCGACTAATCGTTTCAGCTGTAAGTTTCTGCTGTGACTATTTTGCTGCCTGAACTTGATGAACCTAAACTTTTGGTCCCGGCCCTCTGGTGGCACAGTGACGACTAACACAGCAATGTTTTAAACACACACACACACACACACACACACATAGAGCTGCAACAATTAATCAATTAGTTGTCGACTATCAAATTAATCGCAAACTTTTTTGATAATCGCTTTGAGTAATTAAAAAAAAAAAAAAAATCAGAATTATCTGATTGCAGCTTCTTAAATGTGAATATTTTCTGGTTTCTTTACTCCTCTATGACAGTTAACTGAATATCTTTGAGGACAAAATAAGACATTTGAGGACTTTGGGAAACACTGATCGACATTTTTCACTATTTTCTGACATTTTACAGACCAAACAACTAATCGAGAAAATAATCCACAGATTAATCGACAATGAAAACAATCGTTGGTTGCAGCACTGCTCACTCCATCACAAACTAAGCCTTGTACCCGCTCAAACCTTTTCAAAACTGCGAGGACGTCTATCTCCATGTTTAATTGGTCTGAGGAGGAGGACGGTGCAGGCCGGGGCACAATGACGGCTTTGTGGCCCAATGAGGAGGTGGGGAAGGTGGGGAGTGGAGGGTAGGGGGGTGGAGGGGGTGTGATTGAGGGGTGAATAACACAACCAGACCAAATTAAGATGTGGCAGGGGGCCAAGATGGCTGCCTGTGGGTCTTACGGACTCGGAGCCGTGACCCGGGCCAACCCAATCGTTCGCCCCGGTCAGCGAGCTCTGCGACAGTAAGATGACACTGGCTGGTGCTACTCATGCCAGGATGGAAATAGAGCCAAAGTCAGCTATTGTTGTTAAAAAAAAAAGAAGCTGGGCAGAGCTGGAGGTTATTGGTTTACATGTGGACCTGACAACATCTCCAAATACAAAAAAAGACATAATGAAGAACTTGTTTCCATTTCTTAGTAGGGGTGAGGAAAACAATTCACCTATGTATCGCAATTGTTTTTTATGATTTTGAAATAGATTTTTTTAATGCCAGAATCGATATATTTGCTTCATTTGAGTCTATGCAGATGTAAAAGGAAGTTACCGCTTTTATTGTTGTAGTCAGAGTAACGTTCTGTATCCGTCACCACAACAAACAGTAGCCAGCCGGCCGTAGCGAGCAGAAACCGGCAGATACGACAGAGCAGAAAACAGCGGAGGGTCGGCGTGGATACGACCTTCACATTTTAAATCCAAAGTGGTAAAAAACTAAACATACAGTAAAGTATGAAAACACTTTGGGTTTCACACATTGCCAGGAAGAGCAGAGCTAGACATCACGGCAAAAGCTGCATGCTAACTCTGTCATGGACAGGAAACGTTATCGTATCGTAACGTGCAGTAAAGTCAGCCGTCACTCTCATCTCCGTGGTCAAATCGGCTGACGCTACAACTGTAGAGCACCCATATACTGACATTTATGTTAAATGCATTCAAACGGCCCCGATGGAGCTGACCATGGATGTATAAAGAGAACGGAGCGGACGGGAGAGCTAGCGACGCACTTGGCGCAGTTAGCGGAAGTATGCACGTGTGTGACTACGTCTGGTTTTCAAAATGTGTTAACAAAAGGAACTAAGATTATATTATATAAAATAATATATAATATATATAATAAGATTGATTGGATTGGATTCACCAGAAGTACAAAACATTACACATCCCTTATTAATTAAAAAGAAAATACCACTAATTTGTGAGGGAAATGTCTTTAGTCCTAGATTTTTGGGTTGCTGCAAAAAAATTTAATAAATAATGCCTGACAATGACTGATATATTAGACTTCAGGACATCTGTTACTACATACATGCTGAAAATTAAACATTTTTACTTAAAGTAAAAGTCCCTAGAAGTGTATGATTTAACTTTTTCCCATGGTCTAGTGTTAAAAAAGTTAACAAAAATCGCAATAAATCGTAATATCGAATCGCAATACTTGTGGAATCGCAATACTTATTGAATCGGCACCCAAGTATCGTGGTAGTATCGAATCGGGAGATAGGTGTATCGTCCCCAGCCCTATTTTTTAGCAGGTTAAAAAACATCTAGCCGAAGCCATCTGTCCAGGGGAATGAGAGAGGGAGAGAGAGCACTGAGGGCCATTGAGGGTTGGGGACACAATCCCAGGAGAGAGGAGGGGTTGTGGAGGGGTGGCTGGGTGGGTGTGTGGGGGGGTGGTAGGAGGACAGGGTCTGAGGGTCTCTCTGGGAAGCCTCACCCAGATTAGTCACACAGAATTAATCGCAGTGGAGAACAATGGTCGCCGAGCTTCTGGCAACCCCAGCTGTCGCTCCGTGAAAGAAAAGAAATGCAAGATTTAGGGGCTGCGAGAGTTTGGCTGCAGAGGGGTAGAGTGTGGTGGCGGTCACACACACACACACACACACACACACTCTCACAGTGACCCCTGTCCTCATCAATGTCCACTCATTTCTGTCTCAGCTCTCTGACCATTTGCCTCCCAGAAATAGCAACACTGGTGTGAGCTCTCGCCCCCTTTTTACAGCCCTCACATGTGTCAACCAAAAATCTGAGTCATGTCAGATTCCACAATCACACATTTCTCTGCACCATTCAAAAGAGAAGAAGAAGAAGTAGAAGAAGAAGAAGAAGAAACACAAACACAGATTATTATTACAACTTACTTGCACTCTCCATTGCCATCTGGAGTTGCCTCACACCTCCCCTGGTTCAAACACGACTCCGTGGGCATGGAGCATCTTAGACCTGTGAATGGAAAGTTTTAATACACCTGCTGAAACTTTTTTAACAACTTTTTTTAAGCAACCAGTTTGTGTCTGTGTGTGTGTGATGCAGCAAATGTTTGTTTTCCTCAGGGGGATCACAAATAGCACATGTAATACTCCATAAATGTGAAGTCTAGGTGTGACTTCTTGCCACCTCATTTTTGTGGTGAAAAGGTGGACTTGGTTTGGCAAGTTGCATGCTCCTCTCTCTCTGCAGCTGTCCCATAAAGAATGTGCTATTTGGGGAGTAACACAGCTTTGCAATAATATAAAAAAAACACACAACCTACTCTGAATCCACAACTGCAAAGGCATGCGTTTACATACTAGTGTGGAAAAAGTTGCAGGACAAGTGTGCAACAGCTCCAAAAAAAAAAAAAAGCAAATTGATGCAGTAGAGCAGAAAAGACATGTTTAGGATACTGCACAACAGGTGCATGAAATCATATAAGTAAACTTGATTAATGTAACAGTAAACCTGCAGGATGAGTGAAAAAAAAGCAATGTTGCAAGTTTGCAAAGCAGTGAATGCAACAAGTTAAAAACAAGTTTTTAAGAGCAAATAACTACATTTTCTTCATCTTACTAATGAAAGAAATACATCCCCAAATAAAGTGTGATTTCCCCCTTTGGATCCACTCACCTCGTGTTAGTGCTATCAGCGACAACAAGAAAGTTAGTTTCACAAAGAAAATATGCATTCCTTCTGGTTTAAAATGGTTGTATAAATCCACGTGGGTTTTTTCATAGATCCGATAGTGTGTCTTCCTCTCCCGTTAGATAAAAATATAAAAACAGTTTCACTTCATCCTTGAGTAGATAGATCCACAGAGAGAGAGAGAGAGTAGCTACTGTGAACTCCGAGCATGAGATGTTGTCACTTCAGACTCCGGCTTGGAAATGACTTGAGGGGACGAGCTGCTCCATCCGCTGCATGGAGGGGCGGTATCCTTATCCTTACAGCCACACACTAACACACACACTCACTTAGACAGGCACACAGTGTTGGTCCCCAGACAGGCACAAGCTGTATGAAGAGATAATGCATACGGTTTTTTGTTGTTGTTGTTGTTTTTTTTATTTCCCGGGCGTTTTCCCACTGTACTGACTGGTTAGCTGACAAGTTTGAATCATTAGTCCAGCAATTACTCTGTGCCAACTGTTTTCATCACACTTATCATGTAGCTAGCTAACTTTATGTAAAAAAAAAAGTCGTAATATTATAAAGTAGTAATTTTATGTGTTATTTTCTTTTTTTCTCGTAATATTACGACTTTTTTTCTCTTAAAGTTATGACGTTTTTCTCTCGTAATATTACAAGAAAAAAAAATTCTCGTAAAGTTATGACTTTATTCTCGTAATATTACGACTTTTTTCTTGTTAAGTTATGAATTTATTCTCGTAATGTTACTACTTTTTTTCTCGTTAAGTTATGACTTTATTCTCGTGATGTTACGACTTTATTCTCCTAATGTTACTACTTTTTTTCTCGTAAAGTTATGACTTTATTCTCGTTATATTACGACTTTATTCTCGTAATATTACGACTTTTTTCTCGTAAAGTTATGACTTTTTTCTCGTAAAGTTATGACTTTATTCTCGTAATATTACAACTTTTTTTCTATTAAAGTTATGACTTTTTTTCTCGTAATATTACAACTTTTATTCTCGTAATATTACAACTTTTTTTCTCTTAAAGTTATGACCTTTTTCTCGTAATATTACGAGACAACTTTTTTTCTCATATTACAAGACAACTTTTTTTCTTGTAAAGTTATAACTTTATTCTCGTAATGTTATGACTTTTTTTCTCGTAAAGATATGACTTTATTTCTTGTAAAGTTATGACTTTATTCTCGTAATATTACGACTTTTTTTCTCGTAAAGTTATGACTTTATTCTTGTAGTATTACAACTTTTTTGTCTCGTAAAGTTATGACTTTATTCTTGTAATGTTACCACTTAGCCTACATGTAATGTTAGCTAAGTGTTTAGCACTTCAGCATCTCAACTTTTGAAATGGGCTAAGAACAGTTTGTTAAGACTTTAACTTTTAGAAGAAATACAGCGAATTAAAACAGTCACAGTATGAGATAGCAAGTACCCTACCTTCACTTTAGGCAAGCTTTTAGTGAAGGCTATGTGTTGACAGTAACTAAGTAGGCTACATTTACTCAACTACTGTACTTATGTACAATTCTGAGACACTTTACTTGAGTATTTCTATTTTATATTATTATTATTATTATTATTATTATTAATAATAATATATACTTTATACTTCTACTCCAGTTTTGGAGGCAAATATAATAAACATGGTCATTTCAGTTGTATTTCATTTTACCGCCTTGTAACTACCTTCCCACCATCTGAAAACATTACATTGTTTCCAAATGTCTCAAATCACTTAGATGAGCACCAACTATTAACATAAATGTAGAAAACCTTTATTTTGGCAGCCAGCCCAGTACTTACAAAAGCACCAAAAAAGATACAGTTACAGTTGTTACAGTGTAATTTTCTAGAAGGTTTTTTTGTTCAATTACAACAAATAGGAGAGAGAAATCAAATTGGCCAAATGCAGCTTTAATCAAGAAACTAAGTGTTTTGGTCTTTAAAAGCCCAAGTCATCAGTCAAACTATGTCAAGCGCTCCATCAGGGCATCACAACCTGACAGAGCCTGAGAAACCAGTCAGTGAGCAGTTAGGATCTTCTACATTGATAAATAAACGCTGACAGCGACTCACGTTAAGTTTTCACTCAGCCGGCCTGCAGAGTCAGCAGGAAACAGGAGAAGATTCCCATCAGGTGATTTGTGAACAGAGTCTGAGCAGCTTCACACAGGTAACTGCTGTCATGCACAGGTAGACGAGACGGCCCTGATGGAGCGCTTGACATAGTTTGACTGATGACTTGGGCTTTTAAAGACCAAAACACTTAGTTCCTGGATTAAAGCTGCATTTGGCCAATTTGATTTCTCTCTCCTATTTGTTGTATGGGAATGTGACTCAAAGAACTGTAAAAACTGTAACTGTATCTTTTGCGGTGCTTTTGTAAGTACTGGGCTGGCTGCCAAAATAAAGGTTTCAAGTTTTCTACATTTCTGTTAAAATAGTTGGTGCTCATCTAAGTGATTTTAGACATTTGGAAACAATGTAATGTTTTCAGATGGTGGGACAGGCTTTATGTAGATAGTAAAGAGGTGTCAGACATCATCTTAGTGCAGATTAAGAGACAAATGAAACCTCTTAGATGCAGTCATTCAGGATTGTTAACGGTATGCCGTAGGTGGTAACTGTATCTGTCAACGCCGTCAGGCTCTTGTTGTTTTAATAATAAACCACAGAGTGAAACATGGAGACTGTGCCAGGACGTTACAGGTAAAACAGCTGCCAGACAGCAAAGAAAAAAACGTTTAAAGCCCGAGGGCAGACAGTAGCGTAGGAGTGAAGGAAAAGACAACGACAGAGAGAAAACGTTAAGCGAGGAGGTGGTGGAGGTCACCATGAAAAGATGTATGTAACCTACATGTCTGTTCACATGCACAGTGATAATAACATGATTCTACTCAGATTAAGGCGATACTAATGTGGGCATTGTCATGTAAATGTCTCAGTCGGGTTATCTCATAATCAGCTTTGGCTGTTTGGCTATTAACCCACCAGCTCAATCAATTAATTTAATCACCTTAATAAGAGGAGCCTGATTTCACTTGGTGTTTTGAATGATCACATGCAATGTTTCTATACTGTACATGTACAGTATATCCATCCACTATTTATTTATTTGCACTATTTGTATTGTTTACGACTTCGAGAACACTTGACTTGTATATAGACATTTTATTTTATTATTGTATTCTTATTTTATTGTTGGTCATTAGTGCTTTTTATATATATTTATATAATATTTATATATACACCTATTCTTTCACTATGTGTACATAACAGTCCTGTCTATTCCTCACCTTTATTTGTCCAACTTTGTTGTCCTTGTCCATAGCAGTTATTTCTATTTCTGTGTAAGTACATTGAGAGAGCTGCATAAATACAAACTGAAGTTATGGCGAGCGGTGGTGGAAAATTAGATTAAAACGTTAAATTAAACATTTGATCGAAAGCCCAGCACAGTTATGGACTTTGAGGTGAGATTTTTTAAGATATCTGATGCCTCTAAAGTCAAGAATTAAATCATTTTGAACCTCAATTTTCACGCCAACATAGACTATAAGTCCTTAAACTACTCAGACAAAAAAAGAAAATTTGAACACGACAACAGAGCCATCTCCATCTGCTGATGAAGACCATGTGATATCGTCGTAAGCTAATACCAAATACTTGATTGTGCTCCTTGTAGTTTCTGAGATACAGCCATTTTCTTATCATACTATATCTAGTATTTGGGCACATGGGACTACTGTTTTTTTTCCCCTAAAATATAATAGAGTCTATTGTCAAAACATGATCCCATCATGTGCTCAAAGACTAGATGTATTATGATAAGAAAAACTCACTTTTCAGCCAAACGGCTTGACCGATTTTGAAAATGTCTTCTCCTTTGTGCTTTTAAAAGGCAAGCAGAGAACACTTCAACCAAAGGAAATTAAAAATGTCAGATGCGGGTACAACTTAATAAGAGACGTAGGTTTATCTGAGGGAGGGTTTGCTTGTTGAAAAAGAAAAAAAGCCATCAAGACACGATTACTTTTTACTTTTCGTGTTTAATAAAGAGGTTGATTAGAGGGATGTTCCAGCATTTGGTCACTTAAACAACAACTTTCTTTATGAACAGATGGTGTTGTGGCCTCACTTGACATGTTAAACACTGGACTTTCAGGCCGACTGGGTCAAAGTTTGACCTCATTCTCAACTCTGATCTTTATCAAGGTCATTCGCTGGTATCAATTTTCACATATTGACTATTTCACACTGCTGGTCTTCTCCCAGGTGAGTATAGGGGAAAAAAATCCCCCATCCCTTCTGAAAAGTTTTAAGACATTTCCAAACATATGCCTATAAAAACTCCCTATTGTGCTGCTGTTCATTGTGGGGAGAAGGGGGGGGAAACGTGTTTATTGTATCACATTGTGAGGTGGAGAGTAAACAGGATTTGTGTTGATTTCCTCCTCATTGTGTTGACCTGGGGGTCGAGGTCTGTCCCATCGACTGGTGCGGCACAGATGGAGAGACCTGTTCTACTTTATCAGAAAAACAGAGACAGCTGCTCAGGGTTGGATCACATCAGAAAACTACAGTACAATCTGTTAAAGCCCTGATTTTTGTCATTCTAGCCATCTAATGAGGGATTACGGTAGAAATCTGATATAATAGAAAACACTATTCTGCAGGATGATGAAGACTGGTTTGACTGATCTGCACTTGTTCCCCTTCACGGTCCTCATGTGATCAGTTTAACAGATACACCCCGCACTTCACTCTCATGGCAGCAACTTTAAAGCCACCACAGAAATGTGTTACTTCATAAATTATTTGAGCTTCACTGTGGAGAATGATGTCTGAGTTAAGAAGGCTGTTTTCATCTGCTGAACTTTCTTTTTGTGTTTTTAAAAATGCTTTACTTTAACACAGAGAAATCTTCTGAAATTCATGTATAAAATATGTTTGTATTAACTCTTAACTTTGTTCCTTTTTTAATCAACTATCCAGGCACTTTGCTCTCTTATCATGAATTATATGATCACAGGAATATATATAATCATCATGACCGTTTAACTCCTGACTTCTGGCTGCCTGTTACGTTAGTGACGTAATATAAACTTGTTCAACTTCTGCACTCGCTGTATTTCATGAATGAGCAGTCTTCTGCCAAGACTGCACGATGTTAATATCACTTTGCATAAAAGATCTTCTGTTGGCGCCTTTGAGAAGGAGTGTGGGTGGGCGCCGAGCAGCCTGCAGCGGCAGATGTGGCGTGTAAGGGGACAAGTCGGGACATGTTTATGTAACACATCATGCAAAGTAGTTGGCTGGTATCTGTACATCCACAATGAAGGGTTTTGGACAACTGTAATGTCAATGGTTATTAATACTTACTGTATATGTAGAAACATTTTTTTTATATCTTTTCTGATGGAAACATGATGACCCCTTTAGATAGTGTGGGGTTGTGGGGTTAAAGTAATTATTCTATAATAAAGTAATTATTCTTTGTGTTTCTGTCAACTGGTTTGTGATTTGCGACATTTTCCAGAACACCTGTTGACGCTCATCAGAGAACGGACATGAACATGTGGTTCTACATGTATAATGAGAGTTATGGCAGCAGTTTATCCACTTGAGAAAACATCACAGCCTACATTTCTAATGGCTACAAATCTTTAAAGGTATGATATGTAGGAATTTCCTGAAAACCAATGTGTAGACTCATACAAAATCCCTCTCAATCATCACTTATGACCCACTAGAAGTGTGTGTGGTGGTGTCTCTATCTGTAGAGACCCTGCAGCCCTCTGCCTTTATTTTCTTATTTTACTGTGTTCGGGACATTTCTGGAAGCCAACCTCTATAACGTAGTGATCCTGGTGCCTGATCATAAGCATGTATCCAAGAGGAAGCTACGAAAGGTGGACACTGAGCCGGAAAAACGCAAATATAGCAAAACGGAAAGCAGACAAAACTCTTTCTGAAACGAGAGTGAATCTGAGGCTGGCTTTCACCAGCTGGTGAGCACCATGGATGTATAAAGAGAACTGGATACAGCGTTGGAGGCGGGCTCCCGTTCATTCCTATGATGCCAAAATGGCTCAACTGCCAAGAAATAAAGTACCCGGATCATCCGGCAATCTTCCGCATCCATTGGGCCCATAGAGCAGGCGCAGTAACGTTTCCTTTAACCCCGCCTCCCAACTCTCGCTCCAGCCACGGTCTGGGTCTCATTCACATGAACGGAGGAAGGGAAATAACTTTGGATTCGGCTATTAGTGCATTTTACAACTTTTAGGACCTAATGATTTAAATAAGGGCTATTCAAGTGTTCGT
This sequence comes from Hozukius guyotensis, assembly GCA_916700995.1. NCBI lineage: Eukaryota > Metazoa > Chordata > Actinopteri > Perciformes > Sebastidae > Hozukius > Hozukius guyotensis. Next base: position 19,049 of record CAKALU010064416.1, read on the forward strand.
ACTAGGTAGTTGATTTACCTAAAAAAAAATGATCCGCCGAGTTCCAGACGTCTCTTTTCCAATGTAAGTCTATGGGGAAAAGTCTTTTTGGGCCCAATGGCATCACGTGACGGACACAGAAGTTGTAGTACCACCATTTGGCCACTACGAAAATTGTCATCAACAACCGCCGCTCTTCCTGGGGGCTTGGTTTTGTTGCTTAAACCTAACTGCGGCCATTACCGTAGTTTTGTTGCCTAAACATAACCGCGACCGTTTTGCGGTAACAGCGTGGCATATAAATGATACGCGAAGAGCCTAAGATGCGTTATCATGACACGCGGGAATGTCATGCTAATTATATGCCTTCCTGTGAGATTGGGTTGTCTGGACTCTAAAAATCATTGCAGAGATAAAAACATTTTGACCTTCTTTGACACCAAAACCCACATAGATAACTGAAAATGTTTTATTTTTGATCACTGAAAAGATTTTGACATGACATTGTGTCCACAAAACACCTAAAATACACCCGGAAATGAGACGTAAATCTCTATAAGCTGTTTTTAACATTGTCTTTAAACTTTTATATTTTATCTTTGAAAGAAATAAAATCAGCCTTTAAAAGTGTCAATTTCTGTGCTAAGGATTATCAGATAAGTTTGCAATTACAATGACTCAAGCAGATCATATACCCATTAGCAGAAGTGTGAACAACTGTCACAGACAGATGTGTTTATTGTCTATACACTTGACAATTTTCCCGCCGACACTTACAGTAAAAGACCGCTGAAAACTGAGCTGCTCTAATCCCCCGACCCGTCAACAGACCAGCTTCCCGCTGATTCCTTCGCCACAACTGTTGTGTCGACGTCTCTCCCCCAGATGTTCGCTGAGCATCTTGAAGGGCCCCGAAGGATCCAAGCAGCCTCTTCAGAGCCCTGCGGTCTCGTTTCCTTTCCAGAAAATAACTACAACCAAGCCATTTCTAATTATACAGCCTTGTTTACTACTTACACATTCACAGGCCTGTAACAAGCTTCATGGATGGGGAAACAGCTGACCCTCGTACCCTCACATCCCCCTGAGGGACTCTCATTAGCTGGACAAGATTGCTTGGGCCCAGTTTAGCTAAAGGTCTGTAAAAAACAAGGAACAGTGTGGTCTACAGTATGTACTCAAAACGATCGTGCCCTGTATTTATTCAATTTTATTGATTGTGTGCTTCTTTTTTTGTGTTTTTACTGCATTTAGAATTTGTTTGAACTTTTAACCCTCAGGGAAAAGCTGGGAACCTGAAGATTAATTTGAGACGCAGCTCAGCACTGTGTGTCAAATTGTTCTAGTCATAAATCAGAAATAAACATGAATTATTTAATTTATAAATTAATCAAAATAAATTGTAAAAGTGTATAAGGGTTTGGAACATTATGATAGAAGTATATGATGGCCATTCCCATGCTCTATTATGTCTTTTTGTCAATTTTTGAGTCGATACCATTTGTTACACAGATTTGGTGCTAAATTTAACCATTTTTTACCACTCGAAAATTGATAAGAATAATCAATACTCCATCCAAAATACCACATTAACACCATAGAAAAAGCCATGCTGTGATTTGGTATCAAAAACATTTGACATTTTGAGATTTCTGCAAGAATTGGCGAGCACTTCTGTTGTGGAAACTGCTCAGAAACCCCCTTATTGTCAATCTACCTAGGAAAGCCATCCATCCTCTGAATGCCCTATGTCTGTAGTTTGTGGTTGTAAAGTTTCATGAGGCTGTGATTATCCTAGAGGTCACAACAGGTCATTTTATACAGTGAGGTCAAGTTTCAAAAAATGGTCTCGTCTCTCTACAATGAAATAGCTACTATGGGGTCTAACATCATCACACATAAATACAGTTGAGCTCATTGGATCCATAAGAGTCTCAGCTTTACAGTGATACCCAATTTATGTAATTCCAACAGTGTTTAGGGACCCCAGTATGCAGAAATATTAAAATACACCATTTTAGAATAAGCGAAAATAACACATTTATACTGCATTCAAAAAAACTGCATGTGATTATAATAAAGTGGGCATGTCTGTAAAGGGGAGACTCGTGGGTACCCATAGAACCCATTTTCATACACATATCTTGAGGTCAGAAGTCAAGGGACCCCTTTGAAAATGGCCATGCCAGTTCTTCCTCGTCAAAATTTAGCGTAACTTTGGAGAGTCATTTAACCTCCTTCCCGACAAGCTCACATGACATGATGATTGCTACCAATAGATTCCTTAGGTTTTTCCAGTTTCATGATATCTGTACCTTCACTGGGTTAAAAGGGCCTTATTTCCCGCTTTCCCCTGCACATATCTATGTTTTTTCATTGTGTGTTGTTAAAATACTGCAACTGATAAAGGTAAAGCTTTATTTGGTGCATCATTTCTGAATAATTTCCACATTATTTCCGAGACGTTTCCTGGAAAGATCTATGCAATTTGGAACTAAATATGTTACATTTCCAATAAACCAATTCCACATAATTACTTGTAGTCAATGCACAGCAGCTCAACTCAACATGCACATAGGGAATTATGTGTACGTGCAGCATTATTTCCTCTCATTTCCAATAAGTGAATCACATCATTGAAGAAGAACCGTGCACAAACGCTTGATCAGCTCTTTTGTCAGTATTTCCTTTTCCCAGTAAGTGGTTAGTTCGGGGCCATACCTTTAACACCAGCCGTTTGATTTATGGTCTAAATCTACATCACATCCACTGCTGAGACAATTCGTAAAAAAGCGTGGTGTCCACGACGATACAAAGCATACCTGAGGGACGGAAAATAGGCCATTGTATTGCAGTGGTATTATTTCCTGAGTGTTTCAAATGTGGATTAATGTATCCTGGTGTTGCTGTATTGTTCTTATCAGGGAGGAGGGTTTACTGACTTTATTGTTGAAATGTAGATTATGTTGAGGATATGCAGGCGAGGGTCGTTGGCTCCTGCTTTCCTGGAGTAGCAAGGTTAAGGGAAGGAGGTGGCTGCTGAGAGTCTCAGTAGCAAATGTATTGTTGGGATAGTTTTGAAAGCTCTGCTCCGAAGTACAGTCTTAAAGCTTCAGTAGGCAACAAGTTTTTGGCATCATTGGTCAAAAATTCCATAATAACCTTTCAGCATATTGTAGTTGAAGTGTTCTGAGTGAAAACTTCTGCACCTCCTCATGGCTCTGTTTTCAGGCTTTAGAAAATCTAGCCCGTGGCGGGAGACTTTGGTCAGTCACAGGTCATTTCAAAGAGAGAGCGTTCCTATTGGCTGTGCTCCGACTGATGGGCGGTGCTTGGTATTTCAGATCTCAACATGGCTGCCGGGTCACAAACTTTCTCATTTTACCGCTAAACAGTACACTACAAGATGTTTCTGAAAACATTTGAGGTGAGAAATAGGCATTGGAGTAACAGAATTGTACAGTAATTGAATTCACAACATCAAGCACGGGTTTACTGCGACCGTAAAGTGACACCAAGGGGTCTGACAAAGCGTCAGTACACTATGTGACGAGTTGGGATAAGAATGTGTTGCATATTGTCAGTGCTCATTATTTTTAACCCTCAAACGAAATACGCTGTATTATTACATAGCTGTGTTGAATACTCGATTCTGATTGGTCAATCACGACGTTCTAAGGTCTGTTATTTCTTTATAGCAGACCGTTGCTATGTAGAACAGACCGTTGCTATGGGCGCAGTTCTGATGTTGGACTCTGGTGGACTGTTTTTGTGTCAAAATATTGATTTCTTCAGTAAGCCGCCTAGTTGGCGCCTTCAGGGCGATGCCGCACCCCTCCGCTTCACGTCCCCTGTCGGGGATTCTTTCACAACAATGACCAGCTCGCTGCACATTATCCCTTACTTGTTCTGAGTGGACCATTGACGGGAACGCTTACTAGTCATCAAGATGGTAATCTTTCCCATCTCTAAAAAAAGAATGGGAAAGCCACACTCTGATAACACATTTATGCATTTATTTCAGCTCATGAACATCAATGTTTTATTGATATAAATTAAACTGAACTAGGTGCATCCTCACTACAATAAGCAGGACAATTCTGCTTCATGATGATCGTAATGGAGTGTTTTATAGCGTGTATGCTTCTTCCACCACTGTCACTTTGTCGGGCATAAATTCATAAATACACTCAAATAATTTTGCACTAGGTTGAAAATAGGGAGTGATTTCAGACTGAGCAACAAACTCTAATTGGATAAATCTTAATTTTTAGCCACTGATGAAAAGAAACAGTCACAAAATGTTTCCACCTAACAGGAATAGGGTCGACCTGTCAAAACTACTGAGCCAGCAAGTTGAAATACCATTACGACTGCTTCCTGTGCTATTATCCATTAAGCTAATTACACTAATGATAGCTGGTGTGTTGCACGCCATTAACAACATACATTTGTCAATTTTATATCCACCGCAGCTGCTTCCCAGTATTGTGGCGCCCCGGCTACGTAAGCACAATGTGCGGACAGCCAGACGCAGCAGGTCAGTGGTTCTCCGGCCCAGAGTGAAACGGAGTCGTGGGAGGTCCAGAGACCCAGGTTCTGTTTTTGGACGTGTAATCACAAACAGGAAGTCCCTGCAAGCCAGTCACACAGCGCCACTTCCTCCTTTTGTTTACAGGGGGGGTTGAATTAAACTCCCAAAGACAAAGTTGTACCAATGTTTGCTGCTCCAGCATCCATTTCGCCCCCCGTTACTCTGTTTCTCAATCTGCTTTCTATGTAGGCCTATCAGTGAATCTTTCTTCATCCAATCATCTTGTTATAAAGCCTCATAGATAATAACATTGAATAATAGCTGTTTAGCTAACATTTAAAGTGATGTGTTTTTGTTCTGACAATAAGGGCTTTAGATCAGAAACATGTTTATATAGGGCTGTCTTGGAAGGATATAATGTCACACAACATTTTTTTTGTTATTTTGTTTGGAGGACTTCAGAGATACATAAAATTAACTTTTCCTCCATTCTTCTTCTACAGTGAAATTAGTGCCGTCAAAACTTCAGCTTCCTGTCGAATGCCACTGGACGCTCATTTTGGAGGTCAGCATATTTGGGGTGAAAATTACTACTTTTGGAATGTTGCACTGGTATTGTAAAAATGAGGTTATCATATATCTTACATTGAATTATAAACAGAGGAGGGATGTGACTAAGAGGCTTTAAAGGGTAACTTTGGTTTTCCATGTGTTTGTGTCCAACTGACTAATAGGGACAACAATTTCTGAAATTGGCCCAGAGTTGAGGGAGAACGCTGTCGAAACGAGCTTCTTGGGCAAGTGAGCAGCGTCAGTGTAAAGCAGCAACTTGGGATTCAGTGTCTCGCTCAAGGACACTTCAACATGCAGACAGTAGGAGCTGGGGATCAAACCGCCAACCTTGTGGTTAAAGGATGACCTGCTCAACCCACGAAGCTACTGGTCTGTTTGTTATTGTGTCCAAATCCCGCTCAAGGCAACATGTCACCTCGCCAGATTTCAGGACGAGACTTTTCCTTAAGCGGGGTTCTTTCCATAATGTTGTCAGACACTTATAATAACAATCAGAGCCTGTCATGGCAACAACAAGCACTTTTAGTGGCTGTAAATGACGGTGCCAGCTTGCCCCAATAGCACCATATTGCAGCGTGTGAGCAGCAGCCGTCTGCAGAGCTCTCCCTCAGTACTGGACCAATTTCAGAAATTGTTGTCCCTATTAGTCAGTTAGACACAATACACACAATACCAAAGTTACCCTTTAAGTGGAGACAAAAGTTATATCTACAGTTGAAATGATAAAAACTGACAAGCTGCTTTTACGGGCACAATACTGTTTGCATTCATCGCAAAGCTTTTATTTTGTATATGATAAAATATGCCTCACTCACTCCAGAAACGTGTGACTAGCTACTGTACCACAGTGCAGGTTTCCCTTTCAAAGGAATGCATCCAGCTTGTTGTGGCTTAAGACGTAGTGTGACACACCTCCGAGCTACTGTTCCCAGACAGAGAGCCCTGTTCCTTTGTTCCTTAAACATTTGATAATTACTGCAGAGAGAACTCCTACTGCATACCACCCTTTATGTGCTCCATCCACTGTGAAAACTCCCTGCGTCGTGTGAAGTCTCAGCCATTATGCAAAAAAGCTATTTTTGCAAGAACACAGTTTAATGGAAAAAGTAATATCAGAGGCTGTGTTATGAGGATGCAAAGGCATCTCAAGGGGATTATGTGTTACTTAAAATGTTAGCTTCCCAACGTTACACTGAGGCTACTTTGCCTGAGGTGCAGCCAGGAAAGAAAGGCTGCGTTTGGGAACTATGTGGCCTTTCCCTTATTAGGACTTCCCATGGGACTCTGTAATTCCACTTCTTCTTCAAATATCTTTCATTCTGGGCTTCTTCTTCTCATTTATAACCTCTTTTACCTTTTTTTCTGCCTCTACCATCTTGATGTCATCCACTCCCCGCTGCCACATACACCCTCGCCTCTCTTTCCGTCTGTCATTTGTTGTTTTCTCTTTAATATTTCAGCTGCCAGTCAGTATTTCAGTACGTCACTCCTACACACTCAGTGGCCGTGCCATGTGTCAGAGGTCCCAGGCTTGTTTAATTCCCAGAGGCAATTTTAGCAACTCTAATCCACTTTTTTTCCCCCCAAATTGAAACAAGAAACTTCCAGTGAAATATAAAAATAGACTTAATTCACATGCCATGAAAGGCCTGTTGTGTTCCCAGTCAAATACAGACCAACTCAATCACGAGTCTAATCTTGATTAATATAGTTTTGATCATTTGCCTAGAAGTCAGCTCCATCTGCCACACAAAAACTCATTCAGCGATGCAAAATGTTGCACGATGAAGTCACCGAAGGGCACCATGTTCTCCGCCATTGAATCACTTCCTGCAGAATAAGGGCCACCACCTAACATTATAGTTAGGTGCGTCACCTTTTCCCACTCACAGCTCATTTTGCTCCAATTTTGGCATTCCTACTTTTCTTTTTTTACATAGTTACGGAGCCCAACACCCTCCTTTACACACATTTTCTGAGACATAGTGGACAGAGACAGGAAATGGAGCAGAGAGAGGTGAGACATGAGCTGCCATTGAAACCTGTCTGGGTGTGGTTCATTACTGTAACTTGAGGACAAATCTGTTCTCAATGTAACAACCTTCCTTTAAAATCTATGTACACGTCTGTAGGGAAATCTTTTTTGACTTGTGTACTTACTTAGTTAGCAACTAAAGCATATGTAATCCTTTTTATGGTTATGTATAGGCGTTCACGGCACTTTGTTACAGTTAGGGAAAGATGGTGGTCTTGATTCAATTAAAAGTCAACAGGGATGACCTGTTTTATATTGAACCAAAACCACAATCTTTCACACCTTAACCAAAGTTCTTTAGTTGCCTAAACCTGACCACACACCAGATTCAGACTGCAGATCCCAGTCTCTGGTGTAACAGTCATGCACTTTGTACACCTCCCCACAAATTTTGTGTAATAAAAAAACACAGTACTTCACTCTTTTCTAAAAACATTGCCACTGAAAATAAACCAGGCAGCAATTATATTCACCCGCAAAAGCAAATTAGTACAAATAATTTGTCAGACAGGGCAAGCTTTGGGACTTTTTTTTTTTTTAAAGAGGACATTATGTTTATTTTCAGGCTGCACTTGTATTTCAGGTTTCTACTGGAACATGTTTACATGTTTTAATAACCAAAAAACATTTTACTTTCCTCATACCAGCTGTGCTGCAGAACCTGTTTTCACCCTCTGTTTGAAACGCTCTGTTTGACCTCCTGCTGGTCACGGTTATGTTAAGGCAACAAAACCAGTTACCTTTAGGAAAAATATCATGGTTGTGTTTGAAATAAGTACATAAATTATGTAAAATACGTTAGTAAACAACGTAACAGAAGTACGGAAAACACATCACGAACGTCACTAACCTAACTTCAAAATAACTCTACAACACTTTGAGACACAAACACCATGCAGTCTCCTGGTTGAAAGTCTGTGTTTGTTTGACCGTTCCACCTACCGACCCGCCCACCGTAAGCAGTCTCTCTCACTTTTTATTCTACGTCACTAGCTCTGAGCGTAACATATTTACACGGATGCATTTGCATTGCAGTCAGTACAGACTACATGATGTACACATGACACTCCAAAACCAACAAAGGTGTTGTTATTGCACGCAAAATGACTTAAAAATGACACTGTCATTCATACGTAAAAGTCCTGTATGTCTTTGACAGATCCACTGCTCCTCCCACGAGATCTTAGTAGACTTTCCCTTTATGCTCATTATTATAACACATAGCATAACGGTCGCTTGATATACTACGTCAGTTGCTCTGACCGAAAATGTCTACATTCAACGTATCTGTGTGTTTGCAGAAACGTACAATACCAGCATTTTGTCCTCTCAACTGGGCTGCTAGCAGCACTGTCAGTCAACCGTTGCTATGTTTTCACAAATATGTCCAAAAACTGTTTCATCCTCATTTGAAAGATGAAAAAAATGTCTTTAATAGTTTGAGTATCATTATATATTACACAAATTACTTTAAAACCTTTTTTTTTTTTACATTTTCTCGACTTGACGGTGAGTCATCACCTGCTGCCACACACTGAAAGATGTCTAATGTGATATCAGCTCTCTCCTCTGATGTAGCGGTAAACAGGGAGACATGATGTGAAAGTATCGCCACGCAGCTGGGACAGACTGGCTCCATGACCCTGTGGGATTGTGGGTAAATATCTGCAGCCCAGTCATGGGAATGAAATAGCTCCATGTCAAGTCTGAGAGCCGGGGTTACTGATATGGACTTAAACCGGTGCAAGGTCACCGCTCGGACCGAGGGGGACTTTCTGTCTTTCTCTCCGAAGGGACTTTATCTCTTTTCTTTTTCTGTCTCTGTAAAATACACACAAACATCTCACTGTCTTTATCTTTATATGGAAAATATTTGCTGGAAAATAACTGTTTACTGGAGCCTTTGATGCTCTCCGGTTTATTATTCTAGGATTTTAAGAAGCTCTTAACGGTTGGACAATATAAGCAAGCCCTAATAATGTGCGTGTTTGTGTGTGCACTGTTTGTTTGTGAGAGTAATCTCATAATTGTAGTTTGGACGAGGGAAGGAAGGGTGAGGATTAGTGTTCCTCTGTGTGTCGCTGTGTAATGTGGGTGGGAGCTCGTGACACGGTGCCACACAAAGAGCGAGGAAACCAGGACGTCTGTGGGACAATGAAGCACCTGAGGGGGTTTAAGCTCGATGCTCGACACCACGGAGGATGTGATGGGAAGAAAATATTCACACACTTATCGTTTATTTATGTGAGACTTCACTTTTCAGCTGAGTGGGGGGCCTTTGTTGTACATTACAGTGTTCTGAGGTATGATTAGATATGAGCTCATTTAAGTTGAATGCATGTGAGGTTTATGCAGTTTACTGTAAACACTTTCATATAATCAGTTCACTGTAAACACTCATTCCTGTATATTAATATGTTTCTGTTTTGCCCTATCATGATTCATTCATTCAAAAGTTAATTATTATTATTATCAGGTTAATTACTCCTGTTATACAAGAAGGGTATGGTTTGTTATCCTTCTTGATAAGAAGAACTTTTTTATTGTTGCCCAAATTGTCAGTTTACATTTTCATTATTCTTTTTTTTGCAGATGAAAAGTGACTCAATCACCGTGTAGTCTCATTCAAAAAAATGAAACTATAAGAATTTAAAAACGAGAGAAAAGAAAAACATTAACTAAAAAACAAACAACATTTTCAGATAAAGACATTCAACGTATTCTCATTCGGGCTGTCAATCGATTAAAATAGTTAATCGCAAATTAATCGCACATTTTGTATCTGTTCAAAATGCACCTTAAAGGGAGATTTTGCCCATTATTTAATACTCTTATCAACATGGGAGCTGACAAATATGCTGCTTTATGCAAATGGATGTATATATTTATTATTGGCAATGAATTAACAATGCAAAACAATGACAAATATTGTCCAGAAACCCTCACAGGTACTGCATTTAGCATAAAAAAATATGCTCAAATCATAACATGGCAAACTGCAGCCCAACAGGCAACAACAGCTGTCAGTGTATCAGTGTGTTGACTTGACTATGACTTGCCCCAAACTGCATGTGATTAAAGTGGGCATGTCTGTAAAGGGGAGACTCGTGGGTACCCATAGAACCCATTTTCATTCACATATCTTGAGGTCAGAGGTCAAGGGACTCCTTTGAAAATGGCCATGACAGTTTTTCCTCGCCAAAATTTAGCTTAAGTTTGGAGCGTTATTTAACCTCCTTCGCAACAAGCTAGTATAACATGGTTGGTACCAACGGATTCCTTCGGTTTTTCTAGTTTCATACAATGCAAGCATCTTCACTATAGCCTTTAAACTGAGCCCACTACAACCTCGGAAAGATGAAAAGAACACGTAAGAAATTAGTGGGGTTAAAACGAATTTGCATTAACATGTTATTATTGCGTTAACTTTGACAACCCTAACTCAAACCCAACATTCAGCCAGACATATTTCTTACTTTTGGAAACTTTGGGATCTCCACTATAGAATTTAAAATAAAGTTTCTGTGCTTGAACACAGTTTGGCTGCAAAGCATGAACTTGTAATGTAAAGGAGGCATTTTTCACAGCAGACATTTTGACTTTTCACAGTAGGAAAAGTACAGGAGTTACTAATAACATTAACAATGGCTCAGTTCTAGT
>CAKALU010064416.1:29849-54389 GCA_916700995.1 Hozukius guyotensis
TTGCCCCAAACTGCATGTGATTATCATAAAGTGGGCATGTCTGTAAAGGGGAGACTCGTGGGTACCCATAGAACCCATTTTCATTCACATATCTTGAGGTCAGAGGTCAAGGGACCCCTTTGAAGATGGCCATGACAGTTTTTCCTTGGCAAAATTTTGCATAAGTTTAGAGCGTTATTTAACCTCTGTGACAAGATAGTATGACATGGTTGGTACCAATAGATTCCTTAGGTCTTGTAGTTTCAGTACCTTCACTCTAGCTTTAAAACTGAGCCCAATACAACCTCTGAAAGACGTTGCGTTAAAGAAATTAGTGGCGTTAACATGTTATTATCGCGTTAACTTTGACAGCCCTAACTCCTTTTGCCTGACATATTTCTGACTTTTGGAAACTTTGGGATCTCCACTGTAGATTTTAAAGTAAAGTTTCTGTGCTTGAACAAAGTTTGGCTACAAAGCATGAATTTGTAATGCAAGTGATGCCTTAGTCACAGCAGAAATTTTGACTTTTTCATAGTAGGAAAAGTTCAGGAGTTACTAATAACATTAACAATGGCTCAGTTCTAGTCAAGTGTCCCAGTAAGCTGTGACAGTATATAATACCAGGACCCTGAAACTGAAGCAGCTAAATGGAATTTAACCATCATTAATTTGATTCTTTATACCTGTGTATTTTTTTTGTCAAAATGTTCACTGTGAAAAACAAATATTTGCCCTAAAAATTCCAATTTGCATCTGTCGTGGCAGCAGCATGAGAACCTAAAATCACAACAATGGTTCTTGTGGAGTGCATACTTCCTCCTGAGCGGTGCCCGACCGACAGAATCACCTACTGTGCAGCTTTTCCCAGCAGCACTTACACAGTTCAGAGGAAGTAAATGTTTTGTTTTCTGCAATTAAGCTCCTTAGCTTCTTATTTAAAAAAGAAAAAGGCTCTCTGTTCCAGGTCTCACCTATAAGTCTGTGGGATGAAAGATATCCCTGACTTTTGTTCAGAATTCCCCTCTCATGTCCAAAAAATCAGAAGACCTTACATGAATTACAGACCCGGTAACTATTTGTTTATGTACTTAATCCTGCTCTTAAAAGAAAACAGCTATTTGAGGCTCCGGCTCCCATGCAGTTCACAGGGTACTTGAATATCCCCTCTGTCTAAACAGAGACAAATACAGCAGTCTGCATATATAGACCTGTTTGTCTCTGGCTGGCTCTCATGACAAGACAATCTTACAACTGTGGGAAATGTATATTGCAGCTGGGCTACATAATTGAGTGGCATTAATCCCTAAACAGCAGCTGTGAGAAAGTTCTGGAGAAATAAAAGGTTTATTGCACCTTTTGACTGCTAATAGCTGTGAATCACTTTCAGCCAAACAAGGACTGAAACACCAAACAATGCATCATTGAGAAGGAACAAGTATTTTCCCAACATCAAGTCACAGGTACTTTTGTTGATTGACAGGTGTTCAGATTTAACGTTCACTTCATGCTCAGCAATTTGAGTTCAAACACATCAGTAATTATTCCCCGAGATGTTTGTTCTCTTGTTTAATGTAGAGAGACGGTGATGAAGGCATTCAGGCCTCAAAAAGGTCGGCGAGTACTTAAAGATGCAATAAATACGATTTTTATTGCCATAATACAAAATGTGACTTGGAAAATATGAGTCAGTGTTTACTTAAACATGTGCTTACACTTTCTGGGGTACAAATTACAGTTAATATTTTGTTTTGGAACAGAAACTAACCGCCTGGCATCACATTTCAGTTAAAAAGGCAAAATAAGCCTCATTCTCAAGCCAAAAAAAGGTAAATGACAACACAAAACTACTGCCGCCCGCCACACACACTTTGGCAATCATGTGGGTGAGTGGACCCCAACATACCTACATTACTCAACTTAGAGCTCATGTAACATCATTGTGCTGCTGTTTTCACCAGAACTCTCTTAGTCTCTAGAAAATGTCCTGGATAAATTCAGACCACATTTAAAAAAAATATGCAATATTTGACTTTGTGATAGTGTTTGTCCTCTAGACCAGGGGTTCTTAAACGTTTTTATCTTGGGACTAAGTGCATAAATGCAAAACTTCTACATTATCCTACTGTCAATAAAGGAAGAATTATTCATTAAATACTCAAATTTATGCCTTCTATAATCAAGAAAAGCCTTGACCTTGTGACTCAGCGAGCACAGCCTAGCTATCGAGAAAGGTCGGCATAGACAGAGCTGGCTGTCAGAGGAGGAGAAACTCTGCTCCCAGTGTAACTGACAAGAGTCAGTCACCTCATGCCTCAAATAACAGGACCGCAAAATGAACACAAGTGATGCAAACGACTACAAAACAACTACAAAGTGGCACAAAACGACTGCAAAGAGACACGAAATACCAGCAAATTGAGATCAAAATGACTACAAAATGACTACAAAATGACGAAAAACAACTACAAAGAGTTGCAAAGCCACTACAAAGTGGCACAAAATAACTACAAAGAGACACAAAAGGCCTGCAAAGAGACATAAAAGGCCTGCAAAATGACCACAAATTATGCAAAATGACCACAAAATGACCACAAAGTGACGCAAAACAACTACAAAGAGTTGCAAAGCGACTGCAAAGCGACTGCAAAGTGACGCAAATTGACAACAAAGTAACTCAAAACTACTACAAAGAGACACAAAAAGACTAGAAAGAGCTGCAAACCGACAAAATGATGCAAAACAACTAGAGTGGCACAAAATGACTACAAAGAGACACAAAAGGCCTGAAAAATTACCACAAAGTGGCACAAAATTACTTCAAAGTGACTCAAAACGACTACAAAGAGTTGCAAAGGGACTACAAAGAGCCTGTGGCTCTGCTAGTTTTGTGTCTCTTTCAGTGTGGGTGTTTTGCTCCGATGTAGGAGGGGTTGGGGGGCCTTTCCCATGTCAGTGTCCATAATAAACTTCTCATAATCTGTGCATGGCTTTAGACTGTCTGGAGTTACAAATAGAAATGATATTAGAATATCATATTAGAATATTAAGGGTTGTTTATTTTGCATTCATTTATTACAGTCAATGTTACAGTTCATTTTAAAAGTTTCTAGACGCTTATGAAAACTGAGTGCTGTCTTCTAACATCTAACATCTAACATCTAAACATCTAACATCGAAACAATTGACTTCCAGGTCCAGGAAAAGGCGGTTGTGAGATTCTCACCTACAGCAGCCTCACAAACTCTTATCAAACCTTTCATCAGTTTCCCACACTGCGTCCGCTGCACATGACGTTGCTTCTCTGTTTGGGATTGTTTAATAAATGCTGACGCTGTGTGATGGAGCCGGTCCAGGTACCCTGCTGCCATCCAGTATCTGTGAGACCGTCAGACTCCGGCTTGGTTCATCTGACACCTGTCATCCTGTTTCATCTCAGTTAACCGTTTGTTTCCCCTCTCCGCACAAAGGAAAAAGCCTGAAGGTTATTGGCTATTGTTTACCAGCCAACCCGTATCTTTTTCTCGCCCTGCACACAACCATTGGTGAGATTTTCCTTCTTTTTTTTTTAAAGCAGGAACAAAATTCCTTTGGAGCCTGGGAAAAAGTCCTAGATGAGGAAATGATATTGATGTTTACATTCACACAGTGGTTACCCTGCTACCTCATAGAGATTTACATTAGTCTGTGTTTTGAGTCAAACTTTTCCCCTCCAGAAACACATTTGTATGCAAGAAGAAGAAATGATAAAGATCTCATCAAGCAGCTGGTATCATTTTGCATGACCATGTTTATCCTTTAAACTACAAAAAGAACGAGCAGGGAGACTTTGCATAACAGTATTTTATAAAAAATGTTTAGCTGTGTGAATGTTTTCATCAAAAAAAAGTCAGTCCCACGTACTCTGTCATATCTCGACTCGTCAGATTTAGAGTAAGTCAGCCCTGTAACTGCAGCTAAACACTCATAAACAAAGAGGCTATTTTTACACGTAATGAGCCCACTGCTGATTGTCTTACAGCCTCTCTGTGGCCTCCGTCCGTCCATTCAGAGTCACTGAGCTGGAGCTGGAATGTCCGACAGCGACAGATCGTCCCATCAGCCCTTTACGGGTTGTTGAAGGTTGATATTTATTTATGGATTTCACCTGCCAAGAGACAATATTTTGCGCCAAATCTCCCTGTATGTAAATGTTGAGAAGCACTTCACACCATCACAGTGAAGGTGTGACACTGAAATGTTAGTTCTTGCACCAAAAAAGTTTTTTGTAGTTCCTGAAAACATTTTACAGCTACAGTATGGTTTGACTATATTCCAGTCACACAGCAGTTTGTGAAATAGTCACAAAATTGAATCGTGTACATAGACACAAAAATTCACATTTTTTTTCGTGACGGTCAGCACAAAATCAATTTGTATGTAATCCACGTAATTGTGAACGAGGAAATATAAAGAGCGGCAAATGCAGAATAGAGAGAAGTTCGGGGTGGATGGGTGGCTCAAAAAACACAAGACTTTCGCCCAGGAGACCGCTGTTCGTGTCCCGTGTGAAACCACAAGTCAAAGTTATTTGTCACATAACTTCCGTACTTCAGTTACGCCACTTCCGGTGTTATTTTAACCCAAACAGCAATCTTTTCTTAAACCTAATTAAGCAGTTTTGTTGCTGAAACCTAACCAAGTCAATCTTTTCCTAAACCTAACTAAGTAGTTTTGTTGCCAAAATCTAACCAATTCGATCTTTTGCTAACTAACTAAGTGGTTTTGTTACCTAAACCTAACCAAGTCGGTCTTTTCCTAAACCTAACTTAGTAGTTTTATTTTGAAAATACTGGAGCACAAATTGTCACGTGTTGCTGGACATTCGTCAGACAAAGCATTAAAAATACGTTGTTGAAAGTCGTGCTGAGCATCATGAAAAAAATTGGAAATTCGTGTGTATGTACACGAATCAAATAGATTCAATTTCGTGACTATTTCACGAACTGCTGTGTTGTTGACCAACATATTGCTGTATTGTTCTATCAGCCCCTGGCGTCCCCACGTACAGGCCCTAAATAACTCTGCAGACTTCTGCGGGGCAGACCTCCTCTTGGTCCGGGTTCACTGGTCATCGCCTCTCTCTAGCCGATCTCCTCTGGGAACAAAGGCTTTTACTGTGCGCGGACGGACAATGTCGAGCACAACGAGGCGTCTGGCTCTGACACAGTCAAGCCGACAGCGACGCGGGCCACACAGGCTCTCGTCCTTTCATCGCAATTATGTTTGGTCCTTCTCCTAATTGCGGAGAGCTGGCTGGAGTGAGGCGAGGAGAGGAGAGGAGAGGCTGGAGGTTCGGACTGAGGGGGTTTATTGAACTGAGGGATGAAGAGCGGGACGAGGCAGGGTCAGGGAGATGGTCGCTCATTAGGGATTGAACAGCTGCCAAGCTCCCAGCTGCCTCTGCTCAACACGGGGCTTACTGAGGAGGCAGAAAATGTGGTTCACTCTCTCCACCGGCCTTTCCTTATCTATTTCTCATCCTTACTGTTTCTTCATCGGTTTCTATTCTTCTTCGCAATCTCTTTTTCACCGTCTCTCTTGATCTCTGATGCCTCCCGTCGTGCTTTCTATCCCTTTTATCAATTAGCATCACCCCTCCTCCGGTGTGTGGGCAAAGAGCAGGAGAGTGCACGTGACGGAGATCAACACCGTCTCCTGTAACAGCCATTACTGATATCAACACGAGGCCCATCTGCGGCAGCGTGCCAATTAACCAGGCAGCATCTATTTTCATCTTCCCCGTGGTCGTCATTGATTCCCAGCAGGGTTGATGGGAGATGTCGTTCAGCTGGAAGCTCATGGGAAGTACCGGACTTTAACAAGCTATAGGATACAGTTCGGGACAAATGAGAGGTTTATTATGTGGGGAGTTAATAAAATCCAGAGATCCCCGGAGGACGGGGGGTGACAGATGGAGAGAAACAGTTGGTCAGGAGGGTTTTTTAAGGAAGTTTTGAGATTTGATCTTATGTTATCGGAATGGAAACTGTTGAAGTTTTGTTTTAGATTAACCTTTCTGCCCGCTAATGGATGGGTGGATGGATTAACCTTTCTGCTTCTGCTAAAGCATCTTATCTGCTCAATCTAAAAGGCTTTTTTGTATTGTGTTCTTATTATTGAACTTCATACAGGAATTGCTTATGACTGTTGCACCGGTTTTTGCGAAGTTTAGGTCCTTTACTACAAATGCAGCATATTTCTGAATGACTCTTGAAACTTGCTTGACTTTAAAAACTAACTTTTTAAACTTTATTGCCAAAAGTATTTTCTCTCTCTTTCTACTCTCCAACCTGAAACGGTTCAGGTGTCACATGTAAGTTCACATTCAAACCTTTATGTATAGCTCAATGAAACCAATCCCTCAAAATAGATGAGGAAACAAACAGGGGCCCAGTGTAAGTCCATCTGTCCGTCTGTCTGTGGACTGACATGTGGTCTCTGGTCACTTTTATGTCCGTCATGGCTGCCATTCATGGCATCCAGTCTGAGACTGACAGATGATGTGTTGAGGGGGATATTAAGCCGAGTCTTAGCGCTCCCGACACATCTGACCTGACATCAGTTATCAAGGGTTGCTGTTTGACAAACCATAGTGCCGTATTACATACCATAGTACAAGGCTGGAGATACCATTGAAGACACTGAAGTCATGTCCTTTTTTCTGGGAAACTGGGGGTTTTAGACATAGTATTTGTCTACTTTTCAGCCAATAAAATGAATAAACAAATACATATTTTTTGTCTACTTTCAGCCAATAAAATGATTAAATAAATAAATAGTATTTGTCTACTTTTCAGCCAATAAAATGAATAAACAAATAAATAGTATGTGTCTACTTTTCAGCCAATAAAATTAATAAACAAATACATATTTTTTGTCTACTTTCAGCAAATAAAATGAATAAACAAATAAATAGTATTTGTCTACTTTTCAGCCATTAAAATTAATAAACAAATACATATTTTTTGTCTACTTTCAGCCAATAAAATTAATAAACAAATAAATAGTATGTGTCTACTTTTCAGCCAATAAACAAATAAAGGATTGAGGATTTCTTATGTCAGACTTTTATTCCTGGCAGTGTGAAGAAGGTTTTGAAACAATAGTCAGACCTTCATCTTGGGGAATAAAATTAATAAACAAATAAATAGTATGTGTCTACTTTTCAGCCAATAAACAAATAAAGGATTGAGGATTTCTTATGTCAGACTTTTATTCCTGGCAGTGTGAAGAAGGTTTTGAAACAATAGTCAGACCTTCATCTTGGGGAATAAAATAGTAACGCTTAATTAATGTGTAACAAAATAATCTCACTTACTACCTTTTTTGCAGCTTTAACTAAACTGTGTCACAAGGTCTATTTTGTCTTTCATTAGCTTCTCACACTTTGGTGCCAATTATGGGCAAAAGAGAGAAATTCTGACAGTTGTTTGAGTTTTGTTGTGTTGAATTTAGCAGCATTTGTTGATTCAAATATTCTTGAATGAACTGCTGCATTTAAATAAAACTGCAAAATGCAACTGTAAATCCAAGTAGTTAAAACCTTTTAGAGATTTTCTTTGGGGGATTTCGACTCACAACCTCAGTATTTATTTATTTTAAATCCTGGCTTTGGCTCTGTGTAAATCTTTAAATATTATGTAATCATCTCATTCTCATACTTCTACAGTAAATCACAAAAGGAAAACAACTGGTCACTCCCCGGCACTCTTTATAACTTTCACATAAAAGCAACTTCGTGCAGACGACCGTAGCTGTTTGCAGTGAAATCAGCGTCGGCTTCCTCCTGACAGGCGGGAGCTGAATGGAGGGAACAAACTAAACACTTTCCGGAGATTCTTACTCTCGTACACAATCATGCCTGAATTACACCTTATCATCACCACGGGAACAATGTCCTCATTCAGGCTCCCGACATACAAGGATCTGGTCCAGCAACAACAAGCAGGCACACACACACACACACACACACACACACATAAAGCTGTTCTAATATACTTGTGAGGACATTGAATTGGGAGCTTAATTTGACCGTAAAGCAGCTGTGTGTAGAAATGGAGCAAATATGATTAAAAAAAGTTATTTTTATAAAACAGTCACTACATCCTGACAGTAGTGCATGAGACAGGTAATCTGAAAAAAATGATGTGCCTCTGTGTCCTCCGGTGTTCCTAATGGCATCTGCAAGATTTCACAGACCGGAGGAAAACAACCAATCAGAGCCGAGCTGGAGCCTGCCGTCTCTGAGCAGCTGTCAATCACTTGCGAAAACTCCGATCAAACGGTCAAACTAGGCAGCGCTGATCAAATATGAATCAATATTCTGTAACTGTAATGCTTATTTCTCTCCTCAAATTTTTCAAGAATCATCTTGTAGTGAACTGTTTCGCTTTAAAATGAGAAAAGTTTGTGACCCGGCAGCCATGTTGAGAACAGTTGAGGAAATACCAAGCACCGCCCACCAGCCGGAGCACAGCCAATAGGAACGCTCTCTCTCTGAAATGACCTGTGATTGGCCAAAGTCTTCTGTCACAGGCTAGATTTTTTAAAGCCTGAAAACAGAGCCATGAGGAGGTGTGGATGTCTAGTTTTCTCTCAGAACACTTGAATTACAATATGCTGAAAAGTTATTATGGAATTTTTGCCCAATGATGCCAAAAAAGTGTCGCCTACTGAAGCTTTAAGAAGGCTATAAAACTATGTGATACGATTGAAAGCTCCACGGCTACTGAATTCACCTTGTGGTGAAATTGTTTTGTCAATTATAATCTGTCTTATCTCGCTAGTTCATTTTTCCTGAACTTAAAGGAACAGTGTGAAACATTTTGGGGGATCTATTAGCAGAAATGTAATATAATACTCATAACTATGTTTTCATTTGTGCATAATCACCTGAAACCAGGAATCGTTGTGTTTTCATTAACTTAGAAAGTGTCGAATTTTCTAGTGCTTAAAAACAGAAAGATTGGGACCCTGAATTTACATTTGGTAACTTTAATAATAATGTGTCTTGTTCTTAGTCCAGTTCCAAAAAACATACTGCAAAAGTAACTTCTTGGGAGCGGTTTACTCAGCCGTTATCCAGACAACTCAGTGAAACCTGCTTTGTGACACAGACCCCTGGTTTACTTTATCCTACTTGTCTGCCAGATGGGTGGGACAGGTTGACAAGAGCCAATAATTTCAGACTAAACAGAAAAAACATTTGTCCGTTGGTCAATTTAGCCCACTTGTGCTGCATGTAAACTCCATAAATCTGTAGGTCAAGCTTTATTTGCGGCTGATTTAAGTTTGACAGACTGTACCACTCACAGACATGTGTTGAGTGACTGTAACAAACCACACTTTGGCATGTGAGGCGCTGCTTGTTTATCCTGTCGACTGTCACACAAGACTGCTTTGTGAAACCTGAGCAGAGACGAGTATGTGTCATCTGTTTGATGTTAATTTGTTGTGGGTCCAAGAAGTAACGTTATACTTTTATGAAATCAGCTGTTGTTGCCAAGTTAGCTGTAAAGAAGAGGAGGAGTGAGCGACACCTCAGACATGTTGACCTTATCTCGTTCACACAACCCTCCAAGTGACAACTTCAGTGAGCTTTTTTTACAAGAACAGAAAGTTTTATTTTTGTATTGCATCAATCGAGATTTTTTTTTATTGATTTCCCATTGTTATCTATTTTTAGCAATGCTGCCGTCGTGGCTTAAGGGACGGCTGGTCAGTTGATTAACGTGAATCTTTGTGGAGACATTGATGATGATTAATCCCAATGACTTTGGTGATCCCCTGACTTTTCATCTATGAGCTACCATAAGGTCAAAGTTCTATCTGTCCAATACCAGCAGAACTTTTCCTGCTTTAAAACTAACTAGTGCAGTGCCCATTCAGAACGGGTTGAATGTCTGGCCTGTGGTGTTGCTGCTTGCAGCTTTCTCGAGAACCACTTCACAACTTCACAAACAACTTCACACTCGCCACTGCACTTCCTTGGGTCCTCAGCAATACATCTGCCATGACATCACTGCATCACACACCCAAGTCGTGGCTAATCACAGTCAGAAACACCGGTGAAATACACTCTGGTGCACGGGAAACAATACCAGGGGCAGACTTTACCGTAAGTTAGATAGATAGATGTTTGGATAGATATGAAAAATATTGAATTATGTTACTATTCTAACTCATTGTACCCTGAAATAACTTACAAAAGACCCCCAAAGGACTTAAAAAATATGCAACTCAGCTGTATACTACTTACTGTGTACTTCTACTTTGGAGGAAAACATTGTAGCTAGTATTACATTTACCTGACAGAGAATTGTTACTGGTTGCAAAATATAACAATTAAAATATGATGAATTATTATTCATTAAACCATCAAGCATCCTATTAGAATTGAAAGCTCCACCTTGAACAGACCTTGAGTAAATTTAAGTACATTGTGCTGATAATAATGCCTCTCTTTCACTCTGCACTTGAAGTAAACATTTGAATGCAGGACTTTTACTGCGTGGTATTAATATTTTTACTATTAATAGCAAATAGTTTTACTTCAGGAAAAAAAAGGTTTTGAATAGCCTATTCTTCTACCACTAACAATACCAACATTCCCAGTTAGAGAGGATGAAAAGTAAAGCAAGACGGCGTTTGGCGGCCTGGGGAACCCAAATCACTAAATCCGCCCCTGAAAAACACCCCCAGGTCGTGGTTACCCGTGGTCAGAAACATCGGTGAAATACACTTAGTGGAGGTGAGTCATTACCATTTAGCTCAAAGCCTCATAAACAGTCTCATAAAGTCGCTAGCATGTCAATAGACTCTCAGTCTTGTTTTCACTGATTTCCTCACAGGGTTGTCTGTATTCTATTTGATTAACAGATTCAAACACTGTACAGAAAGCTGATCACATCTACTTTTTCATAACTTTAATATGCCCTCCTCCTTTTCTTTTCCATGATGAACCCACTCTCAAAAGATAAAAGGTTTAACAGGTTAAAAATGTTGCATGTGTAGTAGAAAATGTTCAATAAATCCAGCCCACATTACACTCAGGGATATTTTTGGCCTAAGTGGGAAGTCTGGAACGCGTATTGTTGTAATAATATTGACACGGTCCACAAGAATGGCAGCAGTTAGCTGTAAACGTGTGAAGGCGGCCGTGCTGCTATGAGCTTTGGGAGCAGCCGGCTGCTGTGTTTTGGCCACTGGCTGCAAGACGTAAGACAGCTGCTGCACATGCATGCACACACACACACACACAGCCTTCACAGAGGTCCTTTACACACACAGCATGCCATTGTTAACAGCTGGCAGGGGTTTAACTGCTGTATTACTGCAGACACGCAAAGGGAGAGGAGATAATGTGGCATGTTAACCTTGACTGTCAAAACTGAGATGTAAACGCAACAATGTGACACAAATAACCACTTTGTTTTCAACTGATGTAAATCTTGTGTAACCGTGTAATCCGTGTTTAACAGCGTTAGAGCACATTCATACCAAGCGTGTTTGTGTATAAAAGTGGAGAGCATTCATTCACTTTGTTGGGTTTAGTTGGAAAGACGCCATTTGAAATTTGGTGGCACCAAGAAATTTAAACTTGAGTCTCTAAAAAAAGTACTTTCCAGTTAGTTTGTAATGTGAACTTAATACAGAAAACAATCTTCTTATGTCGAAGGACAAGCGCACAATGCAGTAGAAATTCTGACATAACTTAAAGGAACAGTGTGTAATATATCAGGTGATCTATTAGCAGAAATGGAATATAATATTCATAACTATGTTTTCATTAGAGTATAATCACCTGAAATTAAGAATCGTTGTGTTTTCGTTAACTTTGAATGAGCCCTTCATATCTACATAAAGAGCGGGTCCTCTTCACGGAGTCCACCATGTTGCTCCGCCATGTTTCTACAGTAGCCCAGAACGGACAAACCAAACACTGGCTCTAGATAGAGCTGTTCACGTTTTAACGTTACCTGAAGGCCACCGTAGTTCTCCGATACCATTGTGAAACTGCGGTAACGTGAGCCGCAGAGTGCAAAACCGTGGTACCGCCAGCCGCCGCCTGACCTCCGTTGCTCCTAAAGTAGCGAACGGTGTTACCACGGTTTTGCACTCAGTGGCTCACGTTACCGCAGTCTTGGAAAGGGAGGAGTGAGTGGAGGAGTACTCAGTTGGTTGCAATCTGCAACCACACCTCTAGATGCCGCCAAACCCTACACACTGTACCTTTAAGAAAGCACTGCATAACAAAATAAAGCAAACTCAAGATAAGTGGAATTTCTATGGTTACCGTGAACAAAGTTTGGCAGCAGTCAGGTTATATTCAATTGTTTCTACATGTATTTTAAGTGGTGTGAACACCAGAGAAACTGTAAATTACAATAAAGACCACAAGTCTATAATGCAAAGCAACAGTCACAGAGACTTTTTCTCTCTTTTAACTCCACCCAAAGTCTTTTTCCCTGCAGGATGGCAGCTTACCAAAACTGTCTATAAAACAAGCAGCCTTAAGATGTTAATTTCGTCTCAAAAATGCAGGAACAAAGTTTTCCACTGTGGTTTGGACCAAAGAAAGTGAACGGTAGGTGTGAGTTCACCCTCTTAAGAGCTCAACATCGCCGACTGGCTCTGGATGGAGTGAGTGACTAAGACTCAACCAGCAGCTCCCAGTGAGGAGTTCTGCTCAGGTCTCTTATAGATAAAATGTCGGAAAATTAATAGTTTTAGTCTTAGTATTTGTTTTTCATAGTCTTGGTTTCTCAATGACTATGTGGTTATTTGAATCGATTTTTCAAGTGCTGACTCTCGGCTTAACAGGGTGTTTTAAAGTGATCATATTCCTATTGGGTGAACAGTGTTGTTCTTGGGAATCTGGTGTGTGAATGTTTATTATTTATTTATATTCATAACTTAAAAAATAAATATATTATAATTTTATTATATAATTTTTACTTCTTTATTTATATTTTATTATTATTATTACTACTACCATTTGTTTCTCTTCTACTTTGTTTTTGAATAGTTTGTTTTTCAATTTACTGTTATATGTAAATATTATTTTATTTGTTGTGGTTTAGGTTGTTGTCTTTTTTCTTAAGTAAACAATAAAAAGCATGATTATAAAAACAGTGTTGTTCTTGACAATCTGGTGTGTGAATTTATTTTATTAATTTATTTAGGTAGTTGTTTGCTGCTATATTAAATAGGGCTGCAACTAACAATTATTTTCATTAATTTGTTGATTATTTTCTTGATTAATCGATTAGTTGTTTGGTCCATATATCAGAAAAAAAATGTTGATTAGTGTTTCCCAAAGCCCAAGATGACGTCTAAATGTCTTGTTTTGTCCACAACTCAAAGATATTCAGTTTTCTGTCATAGAGGAGTAAAGAAACCAGAAAATCTTCACATTTAAGAAGCTGGAATAAGAGAATTTTGACTTTTTTTTCTCATAAAAAATTACTCAAAATGATTAATTGATTATCAAAATAGTTAACGATTACATTTAATAGTTGACAACTAATCAATTAATCATTGCAGCTCTGATATTAATGCTCTGAATATCGTATAGAGCACCTTTAACGTCATTGTCATTGGTTCATTTCAAATGCAGTACACTGAGTCAGATCAAAACTGATGCAAAGATGTGTGTGAAAATGCATAAATACACATGAACGTGTGGATGAAAACACACGTCTGAAGCAGACATCTGCACAGATGATACTGAGAGGAGAGATCATCACCACCAGTGTGGTTGGTAGGACTTGTAAAAGTAGAGGTACGTAGGGACAAAGACAGAAAGGAAGCAAAAGACAAAGTCTATAAAAAGCAATAACAGTATTGTGACTGTGTGAATTTCAGGGAAACGAGTGGGAGAACTGGGTCCCAGCCAGGCAGAGCAGGTCCCAGGCCAGTGGAGGGACTGGTCGGAGCGTGGAGGACAGGGGGGGGTTGGGTGGAGACGAGAGAAGTTCCCATGCCCTGGAGGCCCCTTGGGAGTTGTGGTGGCAGATGTGACGTCTGGGGCTCGGCCTCCCTCCCTCCCTTCATCTCTACTACTTCCCTTCCTCCCTGGTCTGGTGTCCTGCTCTCTCTGTCCCGGCTCGTCTGCTGCCTGTCTACTCTCTTCAATTCATCACTCTGCCTTCCTCGCTCTATAAATACAAACACAACATGCAAGAGCCAGCGCTGACTCTCATTGGACAGGAGCAAGTACTCTACCCTCATGACCACTTAGAAGAGATGTTGTCTCCTCGTCTCTGAGGAATCGATCCTGCAAGCAGTCTTATTCATGTTTCTATTCTGTTTCACTACAAGACTGTATACACTGTTCATTTCCTGATTAATAAAAATGTAAATTAATTACTAACGAGGAAATCACGAGACCTTAAAATCTACTTAATTTGTTAAATAAAATGATTCAAGTTAAGTTAATTATAATCAAGGTGCTTTCAATGGCTTTGGCCTTATTAGATCCTGAAATATACCTTAATAACACCTTAAATTATAATTTAAGGATTTGTCATTATAGTTCAAATAAACGTAGGAATGAAGAGGGATGCCACGGATCTCTTAAAATGTACTTAATTGTGTTAATTAGAGATGAAATGAAGGGTTTTTTAAGGGGTTTAGTTTAGGGTGGTGCTCGACCTAAGAAATTATTAATTGGACTAATCAATTAGTTGATTTAATCGACAGATCTGTAAAACTGAGTTTCTCCACAAATAATCACACAAAAGCACCACTTTAAAGCTTGCGTTTACCAGAGATGTGCTCGTACGTTTCTTGGAAATAAGTCATTCAGCATGAAAAAAAGCATTGAAAAAATCACTGATCGACTAAAGGCGGCCGTCAGTTCGGGGCCGTCGGTGAGCGTCTGTCGGCCTAGTTTTTGCGCTGTGTCCCACACAGTCGGCTCTAGTCTGCCCGTGTTGGAATTTTTTTTTCAGCCGATTCAGCATGTTGAATCAGCGGTGGAGCTCGTTGTTGAGAGAAATCGCTCTGATTGGCTGTTCGGCTTAAATGAGTCGGTGCACGAGAAGAGAAACGGACGTGAGGAAAGCAAGCCAACAAGTAAAGTCAAGAGGAAAAACAGAGAAGGCTCTTCCCATTTTTCACCTTCATCTCATCTGATCACTCCAATACACGGATATTTTCACAACTACATGACCATCTGGAATGAAGCTAAGTGGTGAGTGAGAGTGGTGTGAAAATGGCCAGCAGACGACACTTTGTTTCATGTACGAATCACCGGCTTGTATATCCGCTGTCCTCGATCTCCGGCTTGTATATCCGCTGTCCTCGATCTTCCGGTTGTAGTCGACTAAGAGCAAAACGACTGAGTAGTTGACTAATCGACTAAGAGGGGGCATCATAGTTTAGTTTTTGAGACTTCTTGTATCCCCAAAAAGCATCTTAAATTGATAATTTAAGGGTTTGTCAAATATCTCAAATTAAAGGATATAGGTTAAGATGAAGTCAGGACTGGTCAGTTGTCTATATGAACACTGAAATGGGGTTTTCTGGTTGTAATCATTCTAAAGAGGAAAGGAAATAATGTAAAGAGGGAATTTTGTACTAAAATCACTTTAACTTTGATATATATGCACTTGATTTGACTATCTCAGAAGCCTCATATACACTTTAGGATGTAATTTTGCATGGAACAAGGTCAACAGATAAGAGATCTCTGGCTGCCGTACTTAACACAATACTTTAGGTTGAGGTGTTTTAAGGGAGTGACGTTTCATAGCGGTTGGTAATTCATGTGCCTGAGAAAAATTGGAAAAAAAATGGCTGAGGCTTTGCAGTTAAGTGCACAGTGTTATGAACCAGCACCATGAGGAGACCTTATCATAACAATGATAAGAGAGATTTATGGGTAAAAAGAAGCTCAAGGGTTTGAAAGGAAGTGTGAGGCTGCAAAGATAGAAACCTGTGGAAGAGATACAGCCGTGGAGGAGGAAAGGATCCTCCCAGATCCACCCCGAGCCAGTTTTTCCAAGAGTCTGTCAGCATGAGACAGCTGTGAGGAGCGGCCTTTATCTTACTAATGCACTGTATTACAGCAGGCCTCTTGGAAAAAGCCCCGTCTCTGTGCGGCTGGATGAAAAAGATCCGGATTGGATCCCCCCTCCTCTGAACAGATTAGGACCCTGTGAGCAGTCACACATCTGCAGCCGCCACGGTACTCTTTGAAGCCCCGCGAGTGGGTGTCGACGCCATCAAACATGGCAGCGGGAGCGCGGCCCCCCTGACGCCGCACCGAGGGACCAAATCTCCGGGTTTGAAGACCAGCAGGCAGCTTTCTTTTAGGCCTCTTGCCCGAGCTCCCTGATGATCTGTAAATAAACATGTTTAAAGTCCCTGGCTGATAAGTGCCTGATGGCTTTGTGCCGGGTTTTCTTTGGGAATTAGAAAAAAAAGGAGAGGAGGTGATGGAGGCAAAACAAATTAAGAAAGGACTTCCTGGATTGTTGGAAAACAGCTGCCGGGCCATTCAGGATGATAGCAATCGGGAATAACAAACAGGAAGTGACTTCAGATCCTCTGTGAAAAATGCCAAAGGCATGTAAAACGGATACTTTCAGGTCCGGAGAGACGTCCTGCTTCTAGGAGATAGAAGAATGGAATAAATAAGACATTTTTAATCCTGTTCTTTGATCTCAGATTCTTGGCCGACGATTACTCCCTTTACTTGTTTGTTAGTTTATCTGGCAACAAGACTCAGAAACATATAAATGGATTTCAATGCTATTTACAGTAATAAAGGGCTAGGAAATGGATATTTTTTATACAGATCAGGGATTTCAGTTTGCGACTATTACAAATATAGCTACTACTGCAGTAATCGAGATAGAGGATTTAACTTGACGGTTCATTCTTGACCTTGGAAACAGCAGTTGGCAAACTAATCTCCACTCAAGGTCCCTTTACTCACTTGTTCTGGAGTTTACATCATCTGCTTATGAAGACTGTGTGATTCCTTTGAAAGAAGCGAGTGATTGGAGCTTGAGTAAAGACGGTTATTCAAAGAAATTAGATTTAAAATCCTGGGGATATGCTTTTGGTTGCAACAAATTAAACTGACTTGAACTTTGAGTGATAGAAAACCTCTTAAAAGGTGCAGTGTGTAGGATCTGGCGGCATCTAGCGGCGAGGTTGACAAGCGTGTAGGAGAACTACGATGGCCGACGCAAAAGCTTCCACAACAACAACAAAACCACTTAGTTAGGTTTAGGAAAAACTTCATAGTTGTCATCTGCAAGATTTCACAGACTGGAGGAAAGCAACCAATCAGAGCCGGCAGCTTATTATAGCAGCTGTCAATCACTCGCAAACTCCGATCAAACGGTCAAACTAGGCAGCGCTGATCAAATATGAATCAATATTCTGTTACTGTAATGCCTATTTCTCACCTCAAATGTTTTCAGAAACATCTTGTAGTGTACTGTTTAGCTGTAAAATGAGAAAGTTTGTGACCCGGCAGCCATGTTGAGATCAGTTGAGGAAACACCAAGCAACAGCCAATAGGAACGCTCTTTCTCTGAAATGACCTGTGATTGGCCAAAGTCACCTGTCACGGGCTAGATTTTTTTAAAGCCTGAAAACAGAGCCATTATGAGTCCCAGACGTCTAGTTTTCTGTCAGAACACTTGAATTACAATATGCTGAAAGCTTATTATGGACTTTTTCACCAATGATGCCAAAAACATTCTGCCTACTGCAGGTTTAAGTGAGGAAAAGACGTTACAAACGTCACTAAAAAACAATCGCCACTAATGTCACGTACAAAACAAAACACCGGTCCACCTCCCCTCACATCCGCCATAATCAGTCTTTCTCACTTTTTATCCTACGTCACCAGCTTTAAGCGTAGCATATTTACGTGGATGCGTTTACACTGCAGTCAGTACAGCAAGACCGGCGTTCTTAATCGCACGCTAAATGCCTTGCAAATTATTGTGTCATTCATACACCATAAGCGTGTGACCTGTCACATCAAACCGTAACAGGGCTGCAACTAACAGTTTCACAATAATTGTGAAAAATCACAATTTCCCAGAGTTTAAGGTGATGTCTTGAAGTCCAACCAATAGTCCAAAACTCAATCATTTTATAAAACAGAGAACTCACACCTTTGGAGCCGGTAATGTTTGTTATTTTTGCTTCATAAATCAAAGTTTCCTGCACACTGTCGTCACTTGTACTCACTTTATTGAGGACATTTGGGTCCTCAAATGTTCAACAGGTAAAGTCTTGTTAACAGAGTGGGTACATGTGGTCGACAGTGCGTGGGATTATTGTTTTTCCTTCACAGATTAAAAGTTTCTGCAAGAACTTCGTTGAAATTGTCACCTTCTTGATAAATTAATAAATTACTATGAAAAATGTTGCATCTCTATTTGCAGCACATCAGGGAGTCGTTTTCAGACAATAACCTATATTTCGCTGCTGCACCACCTCACTGCTCACACTGTATTGTCATGAAGCATCCTCTCTCAGATATTCTATTCACAGGCATGTAAACTGTGCATCGTACCCAGAGAGCTCTTCCCTATTGGTCCTTGGGGACGCCCCGTCCATGCAGCACCTGTTACACTTTACAGAAGAGAGGATGTCCTCTCGCCCACCCCCACCGACACACAACAATACAGAAAACCTACACTCCTCAGAGACAGAACACAGGGATATACAGCGTTAAATATAGATCTCAGGACACTTGTCCCCGCGGAGCGCCCATCTGATACCATTGTCCCTGCGTACATTAACATCCCACACTCTCACAAAGCTGACTCTCTGAGCACAGTTTGAGGACAAGGTAAAGGGGCGAGACAAAGGGTGGTATGGTATCTGCACCACGGTGTCTTCCTCTCTGCCCACGGGGCAGGGCTTCTCCAGTCACTGAAACTGTGATACCAGAGCAGAGAGAAAGATCCCAGCGGCTTCTCAGATCTGTTGTCGACAAAGGGTCAGAGTTTGGTCTTCTTTGTCAGGTTTTGTTTCAGATGTTTGGCTTTGTGAGAGAGATCTGGTGAGTGTGCCCTGCAGAATTGGAGAATCAACAGAGATACGAGTGAGATTAACAGCACCACTGCCCCCTTCTGGCACAGACTGGTACAGATACTGTACTGAACTGACCAGGGACAAACTTTCTCTCTTGGATTCTCACATGCATCAGTCGTTGCAGAAGTAGAGGAAGTACTCAGATGCTTTACTTAAGTTAAAGTACTACAATATAAAAATACTTCAATGCAAGTCATGCATTCAAAATCAGAGTAGAAATTATCAGCAACATGCTCCAAACGTAAAAGTTAAGGTCCATAGGGGAAATGTCTCTGAAAGAAAGATTGAGAGCCATGGGATTATTCTTTAGCAATATGTTTTATTTTATAAGATTATACCACTTTTTTTATGTAAAATCTTAATCTCAAAAGTTAACTACTCACTAAAAATCACTGGGTTGAGTGTTATTTCTCATATTACTGTTGAGTTAGTTACCCAAAATAAAATGTGGTTTTTTGGACCCAAACAAGCTCAAATTCTACTTTAAAACTGTCACAAATTTAAGTGCAAAGGATACACATGTTATTAAAAATCAGTAACAAATAGTGGCACGTAGGTTTAAAAAGAGCAAGTATGGCTGTCACAATATCACATTTTCACTACACGATTATCGTGGCCTAAAGAATTCATGATATTATCGCAATATCTATAGAAAATTGTAAAAAAATATATATAATAATATTGCTATCAGTCAAATTCAATCTTTAACTTTGTTTACTGTGTATTCTGTCTCTTTTTTGGCAAATTAATTACATTTGTGTGTGGGGCGTTGGGGAAGGAGACAAAGTGAGAACGGAAAGAAACGGAAAGTATTTAAGAGTTGCTGTATCATTTATACAAGATTATCATTCGTATCATTGACATATAAATATTTATTTTTGTATATCACGGTTATTGTCAATACAGGTATATCACAACACCTCTAAGAGCTAGAGTAGATTATAACATATCATATTTTAGTTTGGCTAAATAGCAGTAAAATAAAAAAACAGTAAAACTGGGTCAAAACAACCCCATTGACCACATTGGATCAATTCTGACTGAGGGATTTCTAGTGTGTAGTAACTACAGCTGTAAGATGAATGTAATGATGTAAAAAGTACAATATTTCACTCTGAAATGTGGTGGAGTACAAGTATGAAGTAGCGTAAAATTAAAAATTCTCAAAAGAATCTCATAAGTGTACTTGAGTGCAGCACTTTCCACCACTGTGCTGTTGAAAACTGATAAAAACTGGAGTATATAATGATTTATATCAGCAGAGCAAAAAGTTGTTTTTCAAATCATATGAACACCATTCCAAGTATAACAAAATATCATATTTACTCATAATAAAGACATTTTCCTTTTCAGGTCAAAGAACGTTTCCCAGACTGGTTTCACACATCAGGGTGGGATGAAATCTTTCCAGTCTTTGTGTTTTCGTGAAGCCGCTGGGCTGGCAGGCAGCAGCGAGGTGCATCCTGGACACGACGTTTACACCCAGACTGCAGCTGTGTCAACATCGTGGCCCACGCCACCACACCTCCGCAGATACTGATAATCTGTCAGTGTATCACTGAGGGCACAGATAAAGTGGATAACATGTTTTTAATGGCACAAAAGCCACAATTTTAAACCTTCCTTTCCACTTGATTACTGTGCTTTAACACTACAAGAAAGTGACTTAACCAAGCTTCAAAGAAAAAAAAGACCATGTTACACATGAACTCTATAATTTACAGTAAAGATAATAACTCCTTTGATCATCTTCATAAAGTTTGGTACGTTCAACTGATTCAGGCGTTGGGGGACGTATAATTAAATTACTCTCCTCTCTGGAACACCATATGGAGCTGATCTGCTGGGGTTATATTAAAAGGGCCTAGGCTAAGGACAGAGGTCAGAGGTCACTGCGGGTCATCAGGGCCTCATCAGTGCCTTCACACCAGAAATGCCTGAGGACGAATCGGCAGCCTCGGACACAGAGCCCGGCTGTAGATTTATTGGTTAAGGCGGATCTTTCACATATAAATCAAAAGCCTGAGCACAGAAGGCCTTCTATATCTAAAGTACCACTTAAAGGGAATATCAAGATACTAAAGCACACTTAACTCCTAGTTTGGGCTCTCTATTGTGAAAAAGATGCAGTGTTAATTAGGGCTGAACGATTATGAAAAAATATCTAATTCATTTTTATTGAAAAACATATTAAAATGATTATGGTGTGATTTTTACAGAGATCTGTACCAACAACAAAGATGTTTTCTTAAGTCTGTAGAATATAATGTGGAGGCCAGGACATCTCTGCAGCACCACAATATGTAATTTAAAATGCTATTTCGACACACGTTTTGCCGTTAACAAATATTGTGCTTCCTGCGATTTGTAGTATCAATGGAAAATAAAGAGAATATCTGGTTCCACTATGTGTGGATAAACATTTCTAAAACAGAGACACTTCATCAGCGAGTGAACTCAGCTCCTGGTGTTCAACGTGTTTACCTTCTCAACTTGCTAAGTGGATAATGTGGCAAAGGTCAGAGGTTAATCCACTGAAGCAGACTCACAGGTCATGAAGAGTTCCCTCAACTTCAGTTCCTCATTTGAGTGGACACTGATACGTCTCGGAAATAAAGGTGATAAAGTTCAGTAATAGAACGATAACAGACAGAACAATAAATACTGCAAAACACAAAAGTAAGTGTTGTTGAGCAAAGTCACATTTTCAAATAATGTCAATAATGAGAATATATCTATCTATCATCTATCCATCCATCCACCTACCTACCTACCTATCTAGCTACCTATCTGGCTACCTCTCTACCCACCTATCTATCTATCTATCTATCTATCTTTCTACCTACCTACCTATCTTTCTAGCTACCTACCTATCTTTCTACCTACCTACCTACCTACCTATCTAGCTACCTATCAACCTACCTCTCTACCCACCTATCAATCTATCTATCTATCTATCTATCTATCTATCTATCTATCTATCTAGCTACCTTTCTACCTACCTCCCTACCTATCTATCTAAGTCCAGAACAAAGTCTGAAATATCTCAGCAGAAAACTCATTTCATTCATGAGAAATGAAAAATTTGACCTCTAACTGTATTTAGAAACATTTCTCATATGTTGTCGTAGCCAGCAGTGTTATGTTGTTAGTGTTTATCCCTGTTGGTGCTGATAACCACAATTGACCTGCCACTCCATTACAAGGTCAGAGGTCAGAGGTCAGTGTCTGACCCCACTACCGCTGACCAGTGCAGGGTCAGTGTGTGTGTGTGTGTGTGTGTTGGGGGGACAATGGGACACAAAAGGCCCGACTCTCTCCCATTACTGCCACATCCACTCTCTGTTCACCACTTCCTGGGTATCTGCTGCTACGAGCCGCCTGAATTTCAGTCTTTGTTTCTTTTTCACGAGACTTCCAACTGCAACAAACACGGGGGAGAAGCCGGCGAGGACAAACACACACAGAGGGAAACACGCAGCGCCAGAACCCACATTCCTCCTATACAGAGTTATTATCAGTGATGGCTGGAAACAAGAGGAGGAGATAGTTCAGTGAAACACAGGAAGCAGCAGGAGGGAGGAGACCGTACGTCTGGTGTTGGGGTGCGATTGTAATGAAAACTTGAGGTTAGTCTGAGCAGAGTTAGGAGGTCAGACTGCTATCAAAGCCAAGAAAAGAGCAAAATATTATCCAAACTCCAGTACAAGTAGTGTTGTCAAAATATCAATACTTATCAATAATGAATATTTGAAACGGTTTCAATACTTATTTTCCGCAGTATCGATACACTCGATATACCCGTTGGGCTTTCTGCTCTCGCTTCTCTCCGACAGCCGGTTGACACACACAAACATTTTATCTGTTAATAAAAATCTAAAATTGTATGATCTCAATGTCAATTTTTCCATGTGGAATTAAAAATGGTATTGAATATCGATATTTTTCAAGGTATTGTATCAAAGTTAGAAATTCCAGTATTGTGACAACACTAAGTACAAGTTCTTCACTTCAGTAGGTACCTGAACATTACTTCAGTATTTTCATTTCATACAAATTTATACTTATCCAATACATTTATTCTAGGGCTGAAACAATTCGTTGATTAATCCATTAGTATTAAAAAAATTAATTGGCAAATGTTTTTGATAATTGATTCATCATTTATGTCACTTTTCAATCAAAAATTCCAAAACTTCTCTGGTTTCAGCTTCTTAAACGTGAGACTTTGCTGCTTTTCATTGTCTTATGTGACAGTAAAGTGAATAGTTGTGGGTTATGGACAAAATAAAACATCTGAAGATATCATGTGAGGCTTTATGAAATTTTAATTGTGAGAAATTGTGATTTATTTCACTATTTTCTGAAATTTCATTGACCAAAGGATTAATTGATCAATCATAAAGATATTTAATTAAAATAATAATAATAATAACAATAATAATAATAATAATAATAATAATAATAATAATAATAATAATAATAATAATAATGCCCTAATTTATTCAATAACTATAGTTGTTTTGGAGATTAAGATTGAAAATACAAAACAATAAATGGCCAAAAGTTTGTGGGCAAATTCCTTCCTGGGGGACAACAAGCAACATTAGCCCTTACTGTTTGTACAAACAACAATAAATTCAATTTCTACAGACAGGCACTTTGCATCCTTTGCATACAACTGATCAGTTATACAATATGCAACCTCCTTCCTCAGTGTAGCTCCACAAGAATTAACCAGAAAAGAGACAAAACTCAGACAATTAAACAAAAATGACCGATAAAAGCTATGAATACCAAAGCGGGTGCAACAACAACATTATTAATCCACATACATTAAATATTCTGACACTTCTCATAGAATCAACAGCACAATAAAACATCAGTAAAACCAACAAGACACTGAAATGCATAAACAAAAAAGTCCTAATCTCCAGAGCAGCTGCAACCACACAGCAAAGGGGAGACTGCACAGATTTGACACACTGTTGCACAGACTGTTGATGTTCCTGTCAGATTTAAATGAGTATATTGTTGTACTCACCTGTCTGAGGCCTTCAGTGAGTCCTTCACAATCTGCTCCAGGTTCAACTTCTCTGCTTGTTCATTCATAACCAGTCCACTTGGCCTCTCTGTCCCACTGCCCTCCTCAAAGTTCACCTCACTGAAGGTAAAAGTTGTCTCAGTGAATGCAGAAGTCACCTGGAGGATCACCATGAGCATGTTAGCCAGACCCAGCATGCACCTGTTCAGGTAACAAACATCCTTGGTGTGTTTGATTTGGTTCACTTAGCGTGCTGACCCGGGTGGTGCATTGAAACCATGATTTTGTTCCATTCTCACACATGTTTATCAGGACTTTACCATGTGACTTTTGTTTTTATTCTGCAAGGGATGCCACTTGAAATATAGCTACAATACTTTAGATATAAAGTAGGCTAAATTAAA
>CAKALU010064417.1:6535-18443 GCA_916700995.1 Hozukius guyotensis
TCTCGGCCTCACTATCTTTATAATCTATGGTCATTATTCTGTATAGAAAACCAGGCAATAGGGGTATTTTTCCAGTGCTGTATTTGCTATAAATAAACCTCATTCTATTCCTGTGCAGACAGCCTGCTCCACTGGTGAGTGGCTGGTTCTTGTTACGAACGAGAGAGGCACAGGGATGGAGATTACAGCCGACTGGTTCACTGTGGTCAGGTATTAGAGTTAATCCCTCTACCTAGGGGAAAGTGTCTGCATAAAGTGTGTGTGTAGCATGATGTGTTTCATGAGGAATGGCCACCTGCAAACACACATGCACCAAAGAGGTCGAGTAAAATTCCCTCATGACTGTGTCAAAATAAATGTGTTCGAGGAAACAAAATGAGTGCACGCATATGTGTGATTTCGTGTTTGCTCATGCATTTGGGCTGTGCTACGTGTTTATGTGCAAATCAGCAGACTGAAACAAACTCACAGATGCCATGAACCTGACCCAGATTCTTAAACTAGACTTTTAAGCCCCTGTAGACTCAACTCAGTTCAGTTATTGGTAATAACTTATATTTTCTGATTGGAGCAGTTAAATGGCCCTAATTTAGAAAGTACAACATGTTAAAATCTCACAATATCTGAGTGTGCTGTATGAGTTCAGTATCACAATATTGAATCAGCGAGGTGATATCTTTAGAAGGGATGTCACGAGAACCGGTACCTCAGTACCAAGTTGATGAACATCACGCTGTATTGAAGAAGACTTGAAACCAGTGATTGAGACCATAAACTCATGTTTACAATATATACTGAGGTAATAAATCAAGTAAGAAGTAGGGTCATTTTCTCATAGACTTCTATACAACCAGAGGAGTCACCCCCTGCTGGCTATTAGAAAGAATGCAAGTTTAAGGCACTTCCAGATTGGCTTCACTTTTCAGACCCTGGAGTTGCCCACTGATTGGGACCCAGTAAACTCACTATCGATTATGGACATGCTATTTTTTCCCTGATAATGATACATTGTGATCAACTAATCTGTGTTGAAATCAGCAGGACAAGAGCTAGGTAACATTAGCTGTTAGCAGCCAGTAAGCAGCACAGTCCTGCATGGGGCTAACAGCTAACGTTAACAGGAGATGACATTTATTTACATTATGATGCGTTCAGGCTCTATTCAGTAAAAAATGAGGACGAAGGTAAATTCTAACGTTATCACGATGTGTTCAAATGTAGTCTTGTAAAATGTAGTTTTTGGTGAGAAACTTGAATAAATCTAGTTGTTTGTAGGAGAAGTTTTCACAGCAATATAAAACAGATAATAGAGGGGAAATTATGACCTGTTTAACTTCCTAACAAAAACCAGTATGCAAACAGTAATAAATGAAGTATGTTGAAGTACATGGGATTTATTGTTTTACTTTTGTTTTTTTACTGTGGTATCGAGAATCGTGGAATTTCACTGGTATTGGTATCGACTACTAAATTTCTGGTATCATGACATCCCTTATCTTTAGCAAGAAAAACATTTGAAGTCCTGTAACGGCATGCATCCACCCTGCTTACGCTGAATCTGTCCCTGTTTGACCCTGTGATCTGACCTTTCTCTTGAAGAGGTTAAACACAAAGAAAAATTTCCCAACACAGGTCAATACATTGTCATACCATCATTGTTGGATATTTAGTTTGTCATGGTCACAGTAGACAGACTTGAAGGAAGAAGGACAGCGTCAGAAGTAGCGCAAACAGAACAGGCACAGAGCTTGCTCAAGCTCAATAATTCATGGCTGACTGAGCTAAGCTGACCTTGAAAAATCCCCACTGTTGAAACCTGGCACTGCTCATTTAGGGCAACGGGGAGAAGTTGAGACAGACAGATACAAACCCACGCACATAGTACATTTGTAGTCTCCCTTGTGGTAAGGTGTTTTTTCTTTATTGTTGGGCATTCATTTTGAACTTTCACCTAGTTCACACATGGTCTTTATTTAACTTTGGTTGTTTTTTTGTATCTGCACTAGGTTTGAGTTCACATGTGAGAAAGAAACATGTTTGTAACTTACTGTGTCACAGTAAGGAAAGGAAAGCAGCCTGTCTGCTCTTCTCTAAGAGATTTTATTGTGAGAAAGCTTAAAAAAAGAACTGTTATAGCAATCGGTGATGCAACTCATGCTGTTTTATGTCTATAAAGAAATGTATCTTGACTAGCAAACACTTCTACAGTCTGGACTGATTTTCATATTCAGCTCTTCCATTTGTTGTTACTGCACCTGGTACTGTACAAACATCAGGGAAAGTGAATAATGGCAATGAGCACAGGCCCATTATGCTTTGCTGAAGGGACTGAAATCAGATTTGTTCCCTCATTCCTCCTCTCTCCGCCAAAATCTCTCACTAATATCATGGCACGACCGTTTGCCAAAATTCAGTCTGACAATTTAACTCCCAAATAATTGTGTGTGTGTGTGGGTATCAGTTTTGATTACAAGTGACGGTAGGCGTGCAGCCTAAACTAACAAAACATGAAAGCTGTGGTGCAGCAGAGAAAAACTGTAGGCGCGATCGCACCAGTTGTTTAGAGGTCTGCAACACACCACAGCCGGCTTTTCTTCGAGTGTTTAAGACACTTCTTTACAAGTCATGCTGAAAAGTATTGCACCCAGTTATCACACTCGCTGACTAAGGCTACTGCAACATTTGTCATAACGATGCAACACCATACTTATTTTTCTGAATGCTGTGAATGCTCACTTTACAGACTCATGTTTGGAAGTGACACACGGTGAAAGTAGATGACTTTGTGGGGGAATAAAATGTTTATTTTATTTTCATCACAAAGCAACTGCAGCCATGCTCAATAGAAAAGCCCTTTGTAACATGACACCCAAATAATATGTGTTGATTGTGTCAGATATTTCAGTGTTTTTTTTTTATATTATTATTCAAGAAAAATAATATTATTCACAGATATTTAACACAGAGCATTTTCACTTCCCCTCCCCCCCACACCCAATAAATAAATGAATGAAATAAAATACAATATAATAAATAAATAAAATAAATAAATCACAAAAAGCAAAAAAATAAAATTAAAATCAATAACGATTTTTAAAAAAGCCATATTTCAGTGTTTTTAAGGCAGTTCATGACTGTTAGTGGTTCATTCAGAAGCCAAAACTGCCAACACTGGCAGGGAAAATGTGAAACTGTTTCCCAAAAAAGAACTAATACAAGCTCAGTGTTGATTTGGTTTATCTTAATACAACTAAGGGCGGTTTCTACTCGGACAGACCAGCTATTTAAATCACCCATGGCCGCCTCCTGTCCCCTGTCTTGGGTGCAGCAGTGGTTAAGAGTGGTTCTCTGTACTTTGCAGGGCAGTAACCTTGTGTATGTTTACATTGGTTTAATGAGTCACTTAGTCACGGATACTCGTATGATTCATCCGTCTGCAATGAATGATGAACATTGTTAGGTGCTTGAGGGAGCCCTCCATTTAGTACTCATTTGAAATAAGACTCCAGTTACTAAGGGGATAGCTTGTAGGCTAAAGCTATGTGGTTTTATGTCGTGCATTGTTGCTAATGTGTTCTTTTATCTGCATACTCATCAGTTGGACTGGAGCCTGCCATATAATGCTGCAGCTGTTGTGAGGACTGGCTAAGACGGTGTGTATGTAAGAGTGGAGTCATGGTACAAAATGTTAATCTTACGTTGTTGTTTTGGATTTTAGCTCTGACTTGACTGATTGCATAAAGGGATTTTTCATTGACCAGCTTAGCTAACAAATACAGTACTTATTGAGTCATGAGACTGCAGAGGTTCCTGACTCCAATATGAAAACAACCTCAGTCAGAGTGTGAATAGTGAGCAGTGCTGTCTCCTCCCTATTAAGTGCAGTTAGAACAACATGTAGCACTCAATATCTGCCTGACTGGGCCCTTTTCTCGGTTATGTATTAATAAGTGGCCGTGTGAAAGGGTCTACTATTTTAGCCCCGTAAAATCAACATAAGAGTAGATTTATATTGTGTAGAGACTGAGAAAGGATCGATTGAACACCGATTAAAAATGCATGAAAGATTGCAGCAGTTGTTTGTAACTGTGTCAATATTAATCACCATGACAGTGTTTGACAAGCTAGATTTTTTTTAGACATGCTAGCTAGCGGTGCGGCTCTAAGGATGTTGCTGTTGGTTGGACAGACAGACGGTCGGTCAGTCTACTACTTTGGTCCAGACTGAATAATCTCTATTGATGCCCAGATGATGAATCCTAATGACTTTGGTGATCCCCCCGGCCTTTCCTCTAGCGCCACCATAGATACATAGCACAATTAAGTCCTGCCCACACCGGAGGGGGAAACAATTCATCGCTCTCCAATGACTTTGTATGAAGGTTTCCTCCTCGTCACTTTCGTCTGCTAGCAAACAAAAGACAGACGCCTAAAAGCTGCTGTGTGATGGGATGCACTACCAACAATGTAAAGAACCCAGAACTAAGTTTTTATAGGCTGCCGGACTGAAAAACTGAAGCTAGAGGTAATAAAACGAGAGGCCTCAGCAGGAAATGGGAAAACTCTGGGATCCGTATGCCTAACATTATATGTGCAGCAAGCATTTTGTCCAAATGTCAGTTTTAGGAGAACCATAGCTATCTGTAACTATTTGTAAATTAAGCTTTTGACAGTATTTGCAACTTGTGGAATGTGGATACACCAGAAAGCTATGCAGTATTATGCTTGTAAGTGCCTTAGCTAACTACAGTAACTTGACAACACATAGCTAACATTAGCTTGCTAACAGCTAATTTGTACCATCCCATCATCATTTTTAGTTATCAGCTGCACCCCTGCTAGACATAGGGTGCTGAAATAATTCCTTGACGGGCTGAAATGTTACGTTTTTAGCTAGCTACAGGCATTTTGTTTGCGTTTCAGGTGCCGATTGTTTCCCCTGGTATGGTTTTCAGAGTATGGCGCGTTGAGCTTTGTCTCTATGAGGTTGACATGTTCGGGCTTTAGTGAAATACTATTGGATGGATTTCTATATGATCTATATTCTGATGTCTATGGTGCCCAGAAGGTGACTCCTAATGACTTTGGCAATCCCCGAACCTTTCCTCCAGTAAAATATCTCATAATCTACTAGATGGATTGACAGTGACACACATTAGTACAGACGTTTGCCTGACTGCAAATTCACATTGGAACAGATTGTGTGTTAACTGCTCTGTCTTGAAACTAAATACACAAAATACACTTGTTGGCTTTGTTTCAGCCTTGTGCACCGTTCAGCAGTGTGTTTAGCAACGCCATTGTGATTTGGGGTTTGAAGTGGCGTAAACAGGATGGGTTGGCACTCTCCTATTCCCTCGTGAGCCCCGCCACAGGACAATAAGCAGGTCCTGCATAGAGGAAGAGCAGCCCTTGAAGGAAAGTTTGCTTATTGTCATTCACCAGGCCTCATTAGGTGTATGACATATTTAGCCAACAGTGAAGTGAAGGCTGGTTGGGGAGCACTGTTGTTACTAGACACGCAAATACTGGGATGAGACGGGTGCAGAGTGGGGAGGAATTACACTGAAAACCCAAGGTACGGTTCCAGCTAATTATGCAATGTTGTAACTAGAAGGAAGGACAGAATTATCATTATTCCTGTTATCCAGCCGTAGAGTCTAGATGTCTACTATTTCTTATTCTGACAGTGGTTT
Source organism: Hozukius guyotensis (assembly GCA_916700995.1). Classification (NCBI taxonomy): domain Eukaryota; kingdom Metazoa; phylum Chordata; class Actinopteri; order Perciformes; family Sebastidae; genus Hozukius; species Hozukius guyotensis. The sequence continues at coordinate 12,232 of CAKALU010064417.1, forward strand.
TATATTGACTGTGACTTTTGGGTTGCATGAGGACAACTCGACCCGATATCCAGGGTTAAGGCAAAAACCCTGTAGGCAAGACTGAAATTGTTGAACTGAAAAATGCATATTCTTTTGTTGGAGTGCAGTAATTTTTGATCTTATACCGTATAATTTGAGGCATCTACAAAATGCTGTGCAACAATTCAAAGGCCAATATGCAGCTCAGATGATGTTGGTTTCTTTCACATACCTGTTATTCTCTGAAAGGTCCTCAGAGACATTTTGAGTGGAGATACCTCCTGCTCTATTTGTTCCTTATTGTTATAGATAGAGCTGCAAATAACCATTATTTTAATCGTCGATTAATCTGTTGATTATTTGATTAATCAATTAGTTTGGTCTATGAAATTTCAGAAAATGGTGAAAAATCAGTGTTTCCTAAGGTGACATCCTCGAATGTCTTGTTTTGTCCACAACTCAGAGATATTCAGTTTACTGTCATAGAGGTGTAAAGAAACCAGAAAATATTCACATTTAAGATGCTGGAATGAGAGAATTTTTTTCTTAAAAAATTACAAATTAATCAATTATCAAAATAGTTGGCGATTAATTTAATAGTTGACAACTAATCGATTAATCGTTACAGCTCTAGTTACAGAGCTGTGCTTTTTGAAAAAGCAGGAGAGTCATAGACAATGGGATAAACTTATTAAAGATATCTAATACATTTATTGTAAAAGATATAAAGAAAATGAAAAAAACACCTCTTAAATTGTTTGTGCTAGTGTTGGCGTTATAGATTTAATCTTCCAGTTTATATAATTTTATATTGCAATATCAATATATTGTGACACTGACACTTTTTCTGGAAAATCAATTGAGGAATTGATCATGACTGAAGTAACAAATTGAATTGTTTGTTTTGGGCTAATCCAGCTAGTTAAATGCCTGATAAATCAAAGCACTGCATTACACTGATGCAAAAATGACATAAAAATCCAATATTGCCATCAAACAGTGCTGCTCATTGATTTGCAACATTGCCCACAATGGCCTTATACACCCACAGATATTAAAGGGAGAGATGTCTCAATATAAACAGGTTTTCGCTTGCCTGGTCGGGCAAGTGGGTCAGAAATCTACTTGCCCAAAGTAAATTTTTACTTGCCCCTATACAATCTAATTTATTTATTAGCAGTTATCAGATAACAACAAAGAACAAAGTTAATTGTCATGTTTAATCTGTATTTAAGTAATTTAATCTGGAGTTTCACCCACATACTCTAACGCCAGCCAAGTAAACTCTTGTTTTCAGGATAATAGAAATGCTCGCTTGCGCTTCAGCTCATAAACTTTGTCTGTACCCATCGCCATTTTCTCGCGAGTGCCCGATCGTTACTACGCATGTACAATTCTCAACAGAGATGAGAAGGAAGCTAGATGGCTCACTCCTTACTCCTTCAATCATCAGCACTGAAAATAGTAGTTTAATTCTCTTTTACCACTTTTTTTGCACAATTGAGCAAGTGAGTTGCTATATTTACTAGCCCGAAGTGGCATTTTACTTGCCCCAGGCAAGCGGGCAAGCCCTTGTTGTGCCCTGATAAACAGTATGTACCATGAGCCCACTGCTAGCATTTTCTGTTTGATGAAGTTCTGAGACATAACTACCAAATTAAAGGAATGAGATAAATACCTTAAATAAGGTTGATCACATTTAATGGGTACTCTATTGTCCTAAAGAACTCAAAATATGTTCCTGTCAAACCTTTAACTTACATAATTCTGTCATCTAATACGTCATATATTAATGTTTGCGTTGTTATTCATCCCTTCTCCCTCGCTCTATTTACTCGACCTGGAGCCACTGTTACCCTCAGCTCTGATGAGTCACACAGAATAAGTACGCTTTATCTGGCAAAGGAAAATAAATCACACATCACTCTAGACAGATGGGACTTCTGCATGAATTGCTAATGTAAGAGTCCTTCAGATAAACACAAGGCTGTGTTGGAGATGCTTAACATGAGATGGAGTGCTCAGTGATGTGGCACCGTCTGCTTCTCAGGGACACGCAGCAGAGCAGAGACGGCTTTCTAACAGTATCTTCTTTTGTGCCACTGAAGCCTTGATTTATTCTGCCAAGTACAGTAAATACTATGGGTGTGGATCCTCAAGATGCATTTTTAGCCGGAGAGGACAACAAGTTGGCCAGCTGACTGTTGCTATGCAACAATAGGGAACTTGAAAATTGACTCCTTGCGCCATGCCTCCAAATAACCTTCAAAACAAAGCGTTTGTTGAACAAATGCATAGTTTTCATTATGGAACAAAATGCATGTTGTTGGTTAGTAGTACTCTGTAGTAAGGTTTCTCTGCATCACAGTAATGCTCTTTAATGTTTAAACTGCATCTTTTAGTGGAGGGCCGTGCTGTTGTAGCAACCATCTGTTGGTTTCCAAGTCTCCATGTTGTCAGCTGCTTGTGCATTGTCTTTACTGATTATCTGTCATGTGTGCTGCCAACAGAATTTCCCCTTTTTAACAAAATAAGAGTCAAAACCATTCTTTGAAGCACTGATTGAAGTTTATTTGTAATTCCTTTCAAAGTCCGCAATCTTTCTTTTTACAAATCAATCGATTGTTTGGTCCATAAAACTTTAAAATAAAATTCCTATAAAATGTACTATAATGTAAGACAAGGAAAGGCAGCAAATGCGCACATTTCAGAATCTGGAACCATCAAATGTTATGTATTCAAGCTACTGTATATGAATCCAGTTTAATTATTCAATGCAATGCAGATAACCACCACTTTTCCTATGATTAATGGATCATTTTGTCCTTGTTGTTGCAGGTGACCCTCAGTGATTGGCAGATGTGCGACACTGTGGAGAACCATTTGCCTCTCCCAGTGGAGATCTGAGTTCTGGGACACTGAGGTAAGCACACAACATGTGCCTCAAACTGCCTCATATTTTGCATATCATTGATACACCTGAATCGGGAAGTTCTTGAATTTATTTTCTGCCTTGGTGCTATAAAATTCATTCTTCTTTATGTGGAATTCATAAGTGAGGTGTGCACAATATAGATTGATAGACTGTCATTATCAATTATGTAAAATGCTACTCTTGAAAATGACTGTATATCAATCTGACTCATGATGCCAGAAACTGCAAATGAGATTTAAATGTGAGCTGTTGACAATCACGACAATTCTTCCCCTAATGATCTCATTGATGGATCGTTTTTTCCCCTTAATGTTGCAGATGTTTTCATCAAGGTTAAGCACATGTTTTTCACTCTGGTTAAATGTTTACACTTTTATATCTCTATTTTATGCAATTAAACCAAAAAAGAAAATAGAACACACTTAGCTCTCACAATTTAAGCGTCATGGTGCTACTGACATATGAAGGATAACAACAGAATTTGACATCTTTTCATGTTTCTATACATTCTCAGGTTTTAATTGTTGTGTGTATCAGCTCATCTTTTACCTTCCACTTACAGCAGCCCCCTGTTTTATATACATCATCAGAGCAATATATAATCCACGTTGATTTTACAAAACGGACATTTCTTTTTGGTGAATATTTGCCGTTGTCTGAAAGTCATCTGACTACAGTTCCCATGGTAACTGATAAGCCTGCCCGGGCCAATGGAGAATTTCACTTCAGTGAGTCTTTGACAGTTTGACAAGCCGGAGGAAGTGAATGAGTCAGCCTTTCATGAAGAGCTGAACAAGCTTACTAAACAGAGCCTTTCAATTCACACACTCAGATTCACACAAAAAGACTTGACTCGTTCATATCGTCATCAGCGAACATGATCTGTGTCTCCTCCAGGCCTACAGCTAATAGGATATTTTGCTCCCCTAAGCCTGCTTCGTAACATTTTCAGGCTAATCTGCACCGCTCAGAGAGCCGCCGTGCATCGTTTTATGTTGGATTTGTTTAAGTCGGTAACCTCTAAATACTGGTTGGTAATACTGACGTGCCTTTAAACCGTTACAGGGTACATACAGTAAGTAGTCCAAGGCAACATTTGCCTCTGACTGAATTGGATGTTATAGGTAACTAGTTTTGCCTTTCTATAATAAAACTCACATTACATCAGTTGAGTTACAAACAGCTGTTTATTCAGTTAGTGTGATAAAATATAATATCAAAGAATGGAATTACATTTTACTTTCATTTAACTACATTGTGTTTGGATCAATTAACAACACAAAACAATGACAAATATTGTCCAGAAACCCTCACAGGTACTGCATTTAGCATAAAAAATATGCTCAAATCATAACATGGCAAACTCAAAGCCCAACAGGCAACAACAGCTGTCAGTGTGTCAGTGTGCTGACTTGACTATGACTTGCCCCAAACTATATGTGATTATCATAAAGTAGGCATGTCTGTAAAGGGGAGACTCGTGGGTACCCATAGAACCCATTTTCATTCACATATCTTGAGGTCAGAAGTTAAGGGACCCCTTTGAAAATGGCCATGACAGTTTTTCCTCGTCAAAATTTAGCGTAAGTTATGAGCCTCCTTTGGGAAAAGCTAGTATGGTAGTAAACATGGTTGGTACCAATGGATTCCTCAGGTTTTTTAGTTTCATATGATGCCAGTATCGTCACTCTAGATTAAAAACTGAGCCCACTACGTCCTCTGAAATATCAATTGCGTTACTGTGTTAAAGAAATTAGTGGTGTTAAAACAAATTTGCGTTAACGCGTTATTATCACGTTAACTTTGACAGCCCTAAAATGGATACATATGTTTGCATAAAGCAAGCATATTTCTCCACTCCCATGTTGATAAGAGTATTAAATACTTGACAAATCTCCCTTTAAGGTACATTTTGACCAGATAAAAAAATGTGTGATTAATTTGCGATTAATTGCGATTAACTATGGAAAATCAAGCGATTAATTGCAATTAAATATTTTAATCAATTGACAGCCCTAATTTATTTATTTGCATCAGTTTCTACCGGCCATTTGTTTGCCAGCTAAAGTAAGAAAGTTTACATATCTTGTCTTGCAATATAAAAACTGTCAGACACATAGAGAATGAGAAATGCAAATCCAGAGAAGCCTTAGAGGGTGTGCAAATTTCCTGGCCTGTAATAATTTGGGTGTACCAAATAAGATTAAACAGGGGTGTGTCAACATTATGGCTTACTGTGGGAGTGAGCATTAGTACCGTGCACACAGTTTTACACTGTTTGGGACTTACAAAAAGGAACAGCGTGTGAACATCTTATGCGCAGGGGTTGCTAAATCTGACAAAGTCTATGTGTGCATATTCCTAATATTGTGCTCACACAGCCTTTTCCTCTTGAATCTCAACAGTTTCATACGTCTTAACTGCTTAATCTCTGTAGTCTGACTTCTGCATGTGTCAGAAAGTTAACCGAGGACGTTGACCCAGATACAGCTGCAATGAGTTTATTTACAACACTCTTCTGTCACATGTTGCATGCTGTGGGAGCACATTTATGTGTCAAATGGAGGAACACGGAGCAGGAAGAAGAGTAAATAGGTCAGATCTTAGATTGTTATCACAACAGATAATCACAATGTGAAGACATATGTTTTAATTAAATAGCTCATTGCAAAGCTTTTGAGTAGAGGAGGGTCTTGTTATCGTTTGTCTAGACTGTGGCATCTGTGCAATAATCAGTACAAATAACATGATGTCACCTGTAATCCCAAATAAATTCTCATATAACAATAGGTGATGCTATGATTAACTACCATTGCTTACTGCTATATCATCATGTATGTGCTCTATATTGTAGTCAGTTAATTTATGACCGTTGAACATCACCGTCAAATCCACAGTATTTAGGAAAAAGACCGAGGGAAATGTCTTGAAGCCTTACAAGAACACCTTACACTCAGCCAGCAGAGGCTGTTGCCTGAAATGTTAAGTGGGGTCTTCCTACTTTGAAATGAGAATATTGAATTAGTCCTCCCTATTCCCATCAACTCAAAACCACAACAACTTTATGAGCCACACAGTTGTTGTTGTTGTTTTTTTAATCATGCTTTTTATTGTTTCCTTAAGAAAAATGACTATAAAATAAATAAAAAAATAAGAAATATAAAAAACCTGTAATAAATAAATAATGTTAAATAAAAGAAAATAAATAAATAATAATAATGATGATGAAATAATAAATTAATTCACACACCAGATAAGCCACATAGTTTTTGTTTGT
>CAKALU010064418.1:0-74491 GCA_916700995.1 Hozukius guyotensis
GTGCCCTACTTTCTACTTTAGATATCTATATATTTAACAGTCTCTGCCGCCCTCCAGATAATGGGTTGTCTGTCACAGGTGGAGGAGGATTGCCACACCCAGTATGGCGCTGTGGGTTGGCACACAGGGGATATTCAATCTACACATACAGTATGTCAACACAACTGGCATAGCATTGTGTTGCACTTTACCAGTTTATCACTGTTAGACTACAGGCCTTAGTGTCATTCTCAAGACAAGGCATTGGCCTCCGTCATTCACAATTTAATTTTTTTAATCCAACTCAGAAATGTTAACAAAGATTGCAACATAATTACCCAAACAATGTGTTGTCACTCCCAACTCTTCAAATACTGCTGTCTGGTAAGTGCCTCTCGGCATTGGAAACCGACGCATGGAGTAACCCTTTAGCAACAGTATATGACGAACCGGGCTTTCAACTAACTCCAATCGAAACCCACCAGCGGTGTTATTCGACGGTCGGAGCAAGTGACATAATATTAATAGCATGAGAGTCCGCTAAGACGGGAAGGTTGGTGGATGGATCAAACAACTGTTTGTGTGCTGTGAAACTTAAAGTAATGTTGACTTATTTTGGCACCTCAGTCTTTAGTCCCATAACTCGTTGGTATCGTCAGTCCCGTGAGTCCTGTGAGTCCCGTGAGTCACTATTCAGTGAAGTTAACATCAACCACAACCGTTTCCTAACCCTAACTAATGAGTTTATTTTGAAAGGACGCTATGCATGTAACAAGTGTATATTTACACGCCGTCCCCAGTCCATCCAAAAGTAACGCAAGAGGGATACCCTGTGCAACATTCTATTATGCCGAGGGGCACTGACCAAGCGGCGGTATTTGACGAGTTGGTAGTGAGATTGTGTTGGAAAGAGACACGATGACTCAAGGATGCAAGGACAGAGGAAACACAACCAGGACATCTTACCTCTTTCTAATGCTCTGTCCGTGCGGATGCAAAACGTTAATGGTTTTGCTTAAAGAGCTTGTGTTGTTGTTTTAGTGACAAGACTCATGCTGTACTACGTAGGTATGTAAACATAGATGAATGGAGTTCAGGCAATCATGTCTCAAACAGTTCCCAGTTTGCTTTGGGTGCAATCACACCTGTATATAGAGCTGTCCACCACATCAGACTCACATAAACATACATGCCACATTTCCTGTCAACATGTGAACTACAATTTCTCACTTCTCTAGTATGCATAAACTCTTATACACACACAGCAGCGCCTGAGAAAAACCAATGAAAGGCATGACGAGTATTTATGAATTCTTCACTGGCATGGTGTGAAAAAGTGGGCTTGATAATCTGTAAACACGCAAACAGTAGCTTGGCAGGTGCAAGCTTCTTGTTTTTCCAATTTGTGAATAGCTATTCTTACTAGGCTAATCCTAATCACTGCACTGTACAATGAAGACTTTATAGATTTGTCATGGATCTCTTTTAGATTTATATTCTTTAATCTAATGCTTTCTATAACCTTTTACTTTGCTTCCCTTCAAACGAACATGAAACCAAAGTCCTTGTGTTAACGAATAGTCATATACTATATCTATAATAAAAAAGAATATTAAGCATTAAGGCATACAGTATAAGTTCATTGCAGGTGTGGCAGCGCTTGCAAAAAGTTACCTAAGGGCCCTGTGTCCCTCAGGTAAAGGTTCTTTAGAGCTGGGGTAGGCAGTATATTTTTGACGTCATTGGGCAAAAATTCCTATAATAACCTTTCAGCATATTGTAATTCAAGTGCTCTGAGAGAAAACTAGACTTCTGCAACTCTTCTTGGCTCTGTTTTTCAGGCGTTAGATAATCTAGCCCGTGGTGTGAGACTTTGGCCAATCACAGGTCATTTGAGAGGGATAGCGTTCCTATTGGCTGTTCTAGAAATACAGATGGCATGCGCATCCTTTCAGATGGTGAAAGCCTGATTCAACAGTGCAATATCCTGCAGGAAAAGTTGCTCTTCCAGCCTTGGCAACAACTGCCTGCACTGCAAAGCAACCCAAAAAAGGAAGCAGAGTTATCAAAAATATTTTCAGACAATATCACGTTTTAGAAATGGAGAGAAAATGTCGCTAATAGTTTACTTTTGCTGCGGCTAGCTCACCGCTACGCCTACAACAGTAGAAAGCATCATTTTCTCTCCAGCTCTCTAATAGTTTAGCCTTCTGACGGCTACGGTTGGCAGAAGGCTAAACTATTAGCAACACTGTAGTACACTTTTTGGAACTCTTGGACTTGTCTTGGACTCGGGCTTGACTATAGATTACTGGTTGCGTTGTTCCAAGTTGCTGATTTGAGATCAGTTGTTCAGAACGTTGCCTGATTCTAACAAACAGTTTTTCTCTTATGTGCATTCAACAGCAGCGCAGTGCCGCTGAAACAGAATATACCCAAACGCAATTTGGGTCCACCACGGCAAAAAAAGGAACTTTAGTTCTATGAGTGCGAGAAAATGCAATGAGAGGAAGAGGGAGTGAGACGGCACCTGGACGAGAGATGCGACCAGATTATCATAGTTGATAAAAATGCAGCGGAGTGACAATATAGTCGTTACATACGCATACATAAAACAGCTTACAATACAGAATTATTGTGTTTCATCTAAAGCAGCATGAAATTATATGACAATCATTGCTTGAGTGCAAGTACAACAACACAAAGGTCACAGTCATCAGTAACCAACATACATCCAGTAACAAAGCAGCACAAATAAAAACTGTTTGACCTATCTGCTAAGTTCTACCTACAACGTGACATTGTCCATCTGCTGCAGTGGCTAAGCATCTGCAATGCAGTGTGATTGGTGCTGAGACAGACCTGCAGCCTTAACCTTCTCATTGGGCTTTGAAAAGAAATTCAAACCTTTTTACAATTATATTTCACTTGAAGAAACACTCATTACACTGCTTTTGTTCGTTACTTCATTATAAGACATTTACGAGTAATTAAGAGCCATTCAATATAAACATGTTATAATTATCAATCATTATTATTTCTTAGAGGCCTTGGCAAAGCTCACACACACACAAGATATACTGTATGTGCCACATTACTTCACCTGTGACATCCATGCAGGGGCGGGTAGCAATAAGTTCAAATATGTTTCACTAAAAACACAGATAAGACGAAATCATTGAAACTATAATAGATCTAATATACTGTATTTCTGCAGAATAAAAACAGATGATTCCATGTCATTTCTGACATGGTCATGGCTCTTGGTTTGAGGATTTGGTCGTAGTAAATGTGCCAGATGCTTTTACCCTGAAAAATGTATAAGAATTATACATGAAAATGTTTTCTGGCTCTTATTTTCTCTGAACCATCCCTCAGCTGTAAGCAAGGACATCAGGAAATCTATAAGGGAGGACAGATAATAAATTCGCAAATCAGTTTTGATAGAGAATAACAACTTCTATTTTTTTTTTTTTGCTGCAGCACATAATGTGCCTTTTGTAACTCCTCGGAATCTTATCTGCATTGAAAATTAAAGTTTGAAACCAACTTGACAGAGCTAGGTCAACTCATGTCAACATTAACTACAGAATTTGTTTAAGAAAAGTTTTTTAAATGTTGCAGTGAAAGAAGATGAAAGGAGGATGATTTCAACCTCATCAAGGCCAGTCTTTCACATAGGGGGTGAAAGATAGACACAAAGATCAAAAACATCTTGTAAGAGGGAAAGATAAACTTCTCTTGGGGCTAATGAAAGACATTCCCTTGGGCTGCTGATGGTTAAAATAAGGTATTTATTATACAAGGAAAACCTTGATAGTTGTGAATGGCTTAAGATGTTGCAATATTCGTAAACATCACGATTTCAACGTTTCCTACTGACAGAATGAGAGCAGTGATGAAAAGGACTTGCACATTGGACCTCAATTAAGCAACTGAAATCTCTATCAGGCCTTTCAGATGGTAGAGCTCTAAAGAAAGGACTACAAGGTAACGTGACAACGAGACGAGGCCTTGTTGACTTTCAATGCTTTCTGTTAGCTTGTAAAGGTTATGTAAAGTCCATTTGTTTTTGAAGTAGTGTCTTAAATAATGCCGGCTTTTCTCATAAACTGTTCCTAGCTATGCCAACGAAAAGTAATGCACTGTAATTTGTATATATCCCACAAACCAATGCTTATTTAACCAATGTAATCATGAAACAGGAAGTATAAAGAGCGACAAAGTCAGCCTAGGGAAGAAGTCTGGCTGGACGGGTGGGTCAACAAACACCAGAATCAAACAGATATTTATCAATTCTATCATGGGGTAATTCCTAGGGTAGCGCTACGTTGTAGCGTTGACCGATTTGACCACAGAGATGCAAATAGCGGCCGGCTTGACCGCACGTTACCACAGTACGTCAACGTTACCTGTCCATGACAGAGTTAGCATGCAGCTTTAGCTGTGATGTCTAGCTCTGCTTTTCCTTTCAATTTCAAAATCATAAAAAAAAAAAAAAATTGCGATACACATGTGAATCGATTTATTTTCCTACCCCTAGTAATTCCAACAAACCTTTAGCTGTTTAGGATTGACCATAATGACCTTTTACCTATTTGTACCATTACAAGTCTATCAGATAGATGAGATCAGGCTGAGATGCACGCTATAAATTTGAGAAAAAATGACCAAAAGGGGAAGGCTGTAGAGAGTACGGAGTATCCCCTTATTAAAACCTAACATGACAAATGGAAATCCACTGCGTTGTCAAGGTGGTCGTGCATGTACTGCATTCAGATCCACCCTGGAGAGCTCTTTGCGTGTCATTCATCACCCTGTACCGCTCCTGTCTGTCCTCCACTCAGTTGGTGTAATTAATGCAAAAAATGTCCTGTAAACACCAGGAATCTCATCGTTCTGCTTTGTAACAATAGTTCTACAAACACCGGATGAGACCGCCGTCTGGGCTCTATAAAGTTGGCATTTCATTGTTTTTACCGATTCACGCGCTATATAATTTAGGGATGCACCAATTTCATTTTTTTTTCTCATGATAATGATTTCAATACTTCAACTCAGGGTTTATGCCAGACTAGTACCTATCTGATATCAGTGTTCTCTTTTCCCCCAAAATTAAAATCTATACAACACACAGCATGGGACTCTTTTCATGTAATGATGCCAGGGTTTTTGTTGTGCTAAAAGCTGACTCAGCGGACCGACGTGACTTTATGAATGAACTCAGAATGACATTAATGAAGAAACTCTAAACTGTGGATGTGAATCGGTCACGTCTGGCCGATGCCAGTGTAATAAGGTCAGCATCAGTCCGATACCATGCATCCCTAAAAAAATAAATACAAATCATATGTGCTGTACATGTTCACCCAATTAAAATTGGCACAAACAAATTTAAAATGGACCTGGATCAAGGCTGCCCTCACCCCCTTCTGTATCTACTAGTCATTGGCATCTAGCTGCATTTTTGTGGTTGTGTGGTTATTAAATCCAGACATGTACCAGTCACACTGAGGCATATTGCAAAGGGCAAGCAACAACATGCTCTTTCTGCATGAACTCAACCATAATGACTGTCAATCTTAAACTAGTTAGGACTCCAAAATATGATCCTAATGTTCCCTCCCATAAGCATACTACTTTGCTAGATGATGAGGTTGTATAAATCACTCACTCTCTCAGCTGAAGGGTAAGCAGCAATGCAACCATGATGGACGACAGCTTAGCTTAGTAAAAGAGCACACAACCAGACACCTTGTAGTTCTAAGGAGTTCTTGAGAGGATTGTTGAAAACCAACCCTCTCTCCAAACCCAACATGATAAGAGGATAAGCGAATTTCTACACATTAACAGATATCGTGTGAACGTTGTCTTTCTCAATAAATTGCTGCAAAGAGAGCAGGAAGAACAGTCCCATTGGCTCGTGGCACTTCTAACTCGAGATGGGACAAATCCGATCCAATATCGACATCGGGTTCCGATCCCCTCCGGCTTTCAACCGGACAAACACGGCCGGCCTGCCGTTTGTTTTATCACAGTGACGGTCTTTCGGCTATTTAAACGGACGATGAGAGTCACTCGCGGTACTCTCAATAAACCATTTAGCTTGTCGAATATGTGCCGCTATTCCAGCTGATTTCTAACTCTGAATGGTAACCATAGCAACCTCTCACCACTTCCTCTCTATTCAACGTCAGACACAAACAGACCTATGTCCTCACCTTTTATTACTTGATCAAAAGGATTTTGGTTGAATAAAAACGTCTGGTCACACCACAGACTATTTAGTAACAAAGCCGATTTAAGAAAGCAGTCGGGCACATTGACAGGGCTTTATTGAAAGTGGAAATACTTATTTCTCTACACGGTTCTTGTAATTTTATTTCAAATATTCACTTTGAAAACCTTCTGAAGGAGTTGTCAGTTTGTTTTGAAATGCTCTCATGACTTTTGAAGTCATGTATATAAATCTACTAGTAGTTGATAATGGCTGTGCACTTGATTTGTTCAAGTTTTCAAAACGTTAAAGAAGTTGCCATAGCAATATGCACTCCTACACCTGTTTGTAAATGAAGCCTACTTAACCTACAGGTCAGATAATTTACTTCAGAAAACATTTGAATTCATGCAAAATTGCAATGCAAAGTATAATGTATGCAAAAAGAGCTCTGATATCGGAATTATATTGGTATCGGCAAATATCCAAATTCAGGTGAAGAAAGGCAACCGTTTCACAAGGAATAGTAAGCCTGTCCGGTGCTCACAGAGTAGGACAATCTTGTAACAGGAGAGACTTCAGAGACCAGGTCCAAAAAACACTGGAGCGCATGGATTTAAGGCAATCGACTTTATCAGAAGACTAACGTTTCAACACCAACTGCGTCTCCATCAGAGTCAAACCGATCTATAGATATTATCAATAGATTGCTACGTAGAGAAGCTTTCTGGATCAGTGAACTCAACACAGTTGAAGAACCATCAGGATTTAATGAAGAACTAAGCCTGACATGTTTTTTATAGCCTAAACCAAGCTTTACTCGTTATTTAGCCATATTGCTTAACACAGGGTATTGTTATTTATTCAATAGCAGATGATATTATTGTAGAGATGTTTTATATCCTCTTATTTAGGTATTTTTTATCTATTGATAATCTCTATGTAACCCACTCTCCCACTGCTTCTCATTAGGGAGTGGTATATAAGATATGTAAGATGTTTATGATATTTGGATGTTGGATGTATTTACCTTTATCACTGTGATACATGTTATTTATTATTATTATTATTATTCTTACAAAATCATTTTTGATACATGTACATGGATGTTGTCACTGTTGAAAAGTGACAAAAAGCTATTTATTTGTTTACTTCTACTTCTCTCTTTTTATTATTATTATATGATATATGATTGTTTACCCTGCCCAAATGCAGCTTATTGTTACCTCCCCATTTTTCCAGCCTATGCTGAATCAGAGGAGCTTATTTAAGAGAATGTGAGTCTCAGATTGGTTTGACTTTGAAGACGCAGTTGGTGTCGAAATGTTATTCTTCTAATAAAGTTGACTGCCTTAAATCCGTGCGCTCCAGTGTGTTTTAATTCAGGTGTCGGATCGGAACTGAAAAAAAAAGTGGATCAGTGCATCTGTGCTTGTAACAGGTGTAGCACTGACTCTGTGGGCAGATGGGTGGAGTACTCCCTCCTGCACCACAGCAGGAGATCATCTCAAATGCACCGGCCTGTCCCTCAGGGGGCTTGTCCAGGCTGGACGTTGCATCATGACCACAGAGTGGGCAAGCTGTGCTAATGATCATCTGGATTCAGATTCTGTATTAATCCACAGCCCCTTAGCCACTGGGGAATGAATAGTTAGCAGGTGATGCTTGTGACATCTCATCTGCAATTTCAGCCCGGCGAATCTTTTCAGAGTGTACTTTTATGCATGCAACCATGGCAACTAATGGTGCACTCTAGGGGACCATGGTCTCTAGACTATGACTTGATATGGAGATAACCCAGATAAAGGTTGGACTCCATGTAACCCATGTATAATTTCAAAATGGACAGTAACATATTTTACAAGTGTTATTCATTTACAGAAAGTGGCAAAAAGTTCAGCTGGATAGAATATAGTGATTTCACAGAGGTTATAACATATATTAGCTCTCCAGTGAATGTAACCATGGGGGATGACATGAACCAAAAACATGTCACCGAATATTCACAATGTAATGTATCAAAGCTTCATTATACTTTACCCAAGGACAGACAGTCCAATGTGATTCATTACACAAATGACAGCATGTTCACGCACACACAGTCAGTGAAGGAACAAAGCCTGTTTAGAGATGATGATAACGACTTAGCCAATTCATTATGACACTCATAAAGGTTTTTCTTTTTTAATTACAGCGTCATGCTGATGGCTCTATGACATTTAAAAAGCCTCTAATTATTCTGCACAATGGAAGGACCACGAGAGGGGCTAAACCAAAAGCAATTTTAACATTTTAACACGGCCTTGTGGTGCCATTCACAGTTTGGCTCGCAGCAACAGATAACAGACAATGATGCCTCGGGGAACATTTTTCAATAACTCCATCACACAAACAAAGTTCATATGTCTCCAAAAGTAGCTTTTAGATGGAATCAAAATTAAATATCTACACTTCCCCACTGAGATGACAATGATCCTGTTAAAGTTTAATATTACCAGACATCCCACATCTTGTGGCCCCCAGGAAAGATGATTGAACACCGAGTGCTGTGTTTGTTATGATCATCTCACAACCTGATATCACTCCAAAGCGTGTAATGGACCCACCTGTCCACCTCAGGACAGCATGTAAGTGTCATGTTTTGCCTTGCAGAGATGTGAATATTACACTCCTGTATGGATGTGCAGTACCAGCAGGGGGTAAGAAGGCAAAAAAAACACTTAGTTACAACAAACTAACCGTCACTATTACAAAACAGGTGCCAAACGTCACTAACGTAACTTGCAAAACAAAACACTGGTCTCAAACAGCCGTCTCCCGATTGAAAGTCCTGTGTTTGTTTGACCAATCCACCTCCCCACCCATCTTAAGTGGTCTTTCTCACTTTATATACTACGTAACTAGCTCTGCAGTTAGACTGCCGTTACTACAAAACACTGCACCTTCATGCAGGCCTATAATATTCACGTATTGGCGGCACAAAAAATGACACTGACACGGTTTCTTCCATTGGATAGGCGGGTCTATTACACGGTTTAAGACTGGGCTGCATCTCAAGCAGTCATTGTAGCCAGCTGTCCAGTAGGGTGAAATATAAGACTAATATTTAGTCCGTATTTGTCAACAACTAAAACCACTGGATCCTACGTTTCCCATATTGCAACCAAGAGCATCTTTTCCTCACGTCCTCCCTGACATGCACTCATCCTCTAAATTGCAAAAAGTCTCCAAGTCTCCAAGCTAAAGCCGAGTTTATTATGATGACATTATCAGGGTTTCTTTTCTCAGACTTGATAAAGCTCCTGCAAAGCCACAGAAGAGTATAGCCCTTGTTACCTTTATATGTAAAGTCAGGGTTGAGTATTGAGTGTATCCAGTGGATTTCTAGCTTAGGACAGTTTCAGTGTTTTATGTTTTACAATGCAGATGTGGTGTGAGGAATACATGTAAAGATTTGAGACTGTCCTCCCAAGAAAAACCACAGAATCATTTCAGCAACTGCCCCAAAACGACATTTATTTATAGTCAAGAGACAAAGAATATCGGCTGAATTAATTATGGCTCTTTTTCATCAGGAGCAAAAGAGGAAGTCAGCTGACATTATCATAGAGTGACAAAGTCCCCGTAGGGAAGAGATAGAGGGGATGGATGTGACACTGCTGTACGTTTCCCGTTATCTACTGAAAGTCAACACTGGTTTATTTAAAACACGATCATGATCGTTCCCTAACCTTAACCATTTACTGTTACCATGTTGACGAAGGTCCCTTAACCTTAACAAAGTACTTAATTTAACCCGAATCACGATCCTTTCCTAACCTCAACCAAGTCGTTTTTTGCCCAAACCTAACTAAACCATAACCATAGCGTTGATGCATCATGAGATTGGTTCATTTTACATCAGTGAATGGTTGTAATGGTTTGGAAGGCACAGAAAGATGTTGTCCTGCCAATAGGGGCGTCAAATAAGAATATATTTTTATGTGTCTTTCTTGCACTTGCATTCAAAACAGTTCCAAACTAGAGTTACCGCCTCGCAATTGTACACCTCCGCCAAGTTGGATCAAGTTGCAGTTTACATCCGTGTCTCTCTAAAATATCATCACTTCATCATTTTATCCTGTTAGACATTTGTGTGAAAATGTCATAATTAGCATATGAATTATTGACTTATGGCCAAAAATGTGTTTTGTGAGGTCACAGTGACCTTTGACCACCAAAATCTAATCAGTTCATCCTTGAGTCCAAGTGGACTTTTGTAACAAATTTGAAAAAATTCCCTCCAGGCGTTCCTGAGATATTACGATCACCAGACGTATGGACAGACGTATGGACAGACGTATGGACAAGAATACACAGCTACCAGCAGCATTTTTAGGGGCACACATGATAGAAAATTAACTAATAATCAAACAGAGAAACAAAGAAAAGAAGCAGCTGTAGAGGTTTGATCTCCATCTCATGGAGCGCTACTGCTCTGAAGAGCAAAACAGAAAATATCAACACGAATGTGGTAAAATTAACACATGGACACAGGCTTCGGGACCTAATCATACAAATGTATCTTTGTGCAGAGCTTTTAGCCATTAAGAGAGGTAATGCTGTTGGCAGTCCGTGGCAGATAGACAAAGTTAATGGTCACGTTGCTGTATAGCAGAGGAAAGCAAATCAGGATTGTGGCAGAAAGATCAAAAGGTGCCAGCTGCTTCGGCCATGGACAGCTGTTGGTGCAAAAACTTTGATTTCAGCTTGAATAAGGCTGTTTTCCACTGATTACACAATATACTGTACTCTAATGGAAGCCGAATAACAAGCTGTGCTACATACGTAGTGAGAACTGGTGTGCTTTCTATCTAGAAGGCCCCAGAAAAACAATTTGTACTTGTCGGCAGATGCATCGTGAAGGGTAACGAGTGTTCAGACGTCACTTGCTGTCTGAGTCGTTTTCACAACAACATGCAGAATATCTTCATTTCTTCTGCGGCTCTTGTCTGTTTGATTGGATTGGAAAATGACATGGCACCGCAGACAACTGCACCTTGTAAACAAATGATTCTGGACAGAAACATGAATGCTCTACATACAAAATAGCGTATTAACTCTTCAGAAAACTGAAAGGAAACCAATGACATAACATATAGTTACGGCATGTCTGTATCAAAGACTTGTACTCTCGGATGGACCCATTATTATCTCCTCAAACGACAATTTTACAAGTGCAATACACTCCAGAAAAGATGAGTATGCTAAGAGAAAGAAAAAAGAGAAAAAAGGATGACCCCAAATTAAGAAAATGGAAGATGAAGGAGATGGCAGGGTTGTGTTGAGAAAAGTAATTTAAAATGCAGACAAAAACAGTGGAGAAAGAGATCATTTAATTAGATCTCACTTCAAACAGACGCACATTAGTTAGATTATATGGCGGCGAGAGACCAACAAGTCAATGTCTGTAATAAAGAGAGGGCTTTTTTATCATTTTATCTCGCCTGTCTGTTCCTTATCATATTATATCGAGCTCATCTTTCCAGAGATGCTGGGCAATAGCTTTGGCAGTGTATTTAGAGGAATTGGATATCACACATTCAGGTATACACACACACACACTCCACCTACACTTCAGAGAGCTGCTCAGCATCACATGGGGGAATATGTAAATGTAACTGATGTGACTGGTTGGAAGAAGAAAGTGTAAAAAAAAATAGGGCCAGAGAAAAAGCCTTTCCTTGGAGGATGGAGCTTCAGTGAAACAGTGGAGTCTGTCTCCTCTGATTGCTCTTCACACAAGATATCTCATGGTAGAGGGAAAGCAATCCGTGAGAAAAGGCCAGCGTCGGAGAGCAATCAGACAATAAATGCAAAATGCTGTGGGACCAACCGAGTGCACTTCAAACAACACGAGGAATAAAAAAAAGAAGAAGCAAAAATGCAACCGATGCCACCTGGGGCTCTTAAGCAATGTGGCATCTTCCCAAAAAAACAGAGCACGGCGCTTTGATGTTCAGAAGCGACTGTTCTCCTAATACACTGTTCTACTAGTGGCTGATATTATTGGATAAGACAGATAAAAGGGATTTGACAGGTAGACAAGTGCTGCTTAACAAGGCAATCTACAGGGCAAATGGTTCGATGTTCCCTGACCGCATTGACTCTTCATCCCTCTGCGACAAAAGGCTTTGAACTCCCCTTACACACACACACACATACACACATAGAGAGCCATGGATTTATCCCCTCGTACGAGGCCATTAAGTGTCTGAACTGGCTGTGTCTGGGAGGCTGGATCAAGTGGCTGTATATTTTTTTTTTTCTAAACCGTGAAAGAGAGCTACTTTGGGGCTGCTACAAGTGTAACTTGAATTTATGCTCGCATGATACTTCCCAACAACTTGTGGGAAGTCTGCACCGCTGCAGAATGAATATAGGTGAAACACTGATTAGTATTTTTAGAATTTGAATGTCATTGTTATGAATGAAGCTTCGAACTATTCGGTACAGTCTTTCTGAAACCAAGCAGGTCTGGTGTATGAATGACACGGTAATTTGTAGGTAAAATTGTGTGCAATAACAACACCTTTGTCACTTCTGGCGTACGCCATGTAGTCTGTATTGACTGCAATGCAAGAACGCATCCGTGTGAAAAAGCTACACTATAGTGAAATAGTGAAGACTGTGAATGGGTCCAACAAAAACAGGACTTTCAACCAGGAGACCGGTTTTTGAGACCAGTGTTCATGTCCAAAAGTGTTGGTGAGTTATTTTGAAGTTACATTAGTGATGTGTTTCCATATTTACGTTGTTTACGCATGTATTTTAAGCCAAACCATCTTCCAGGACTGGCACCATTTTTTGCTAATAGAAACCCTGAATCAGAAGTTCCTTCCCGAGGCTCGCCACGGTGACCGCTCTGGGGAGCCGCTATCTCTGTGTTCCATGTGAGTGATATTCTCCGCCGCGGGACTACACATCAGATTAATCCCACAGCATGTAGCAGTAGACAAGCTGTCCGTTATTATGGAAAAAAACAAAAACATTTGTTGTTTTGGTTATTTTTAATGGGTCACAGACATTCGTCCATTCTAAAAAGCACATTTTAATGTCTCGTCTTTATTCATCAGGGCATAATGAACAGAGATTCTGCCGTTATTTTAATTGTCAATATTTTTTTCCAGTTACGTTGTCATTACAATTTAGTCATGAGATAAATGGACTCCAACGAATACTTATCGTCAAACTTTTTGTTGACAAAGTCAAAACTACCAGCCAGATACTTACTAAGCACTG
This sequence comes from Hozukius guyotensis, assembly GCA_916700995.1. Classification (NCBI taxonomy): domain Eukaryota; kingdom Metazoa; phylum Chordata; class Actinopteri; order Perciformes; family Sebastidae; genus Hozukius; species Hozukius guyotensis. Next base: position 13,478 of record CAKALU010064418.1, read on the forward strand.
CAGGGTCAGCTCAAGGTCAAAGTGAAAAGCTTTTAATGGCATCAATAGAGACAGACACAGTGTGAGAGAAGCACAGATGTATCTGTCTGTGGTGAGTATGTCTAGTTTAGGGCAAGGAAGAGATAGTCTATTCATTTCTGTTACTGAAGATGAATGAAGATTAGATTGTATAACAGAGTGTAACATCATTGTAACAACGTCGATGTACCAAAGCCAGGGTGGTTATCACTCTTAGTGCAGCCTGGTTTCACACCTATTCAAATAGTTCTTGAATTATACTTGTTAAATCTGTTTCCCCGTTACAGAAACAATCGACCAATGAGTGCAGGGTTATTGGTTGGCTGGATTAAGAATGGGGACTCTACCCTCATATATATATATATAGCTAGCTAGGAACCTATAAAATATATTATATTCCTTGGGTATTGCTGATTGCGTGCCAGTGCCCTTTAGGAGTGCGTAACCGTTTGGAGATGGCCGATTGTTTGGCCCCCTCGTTGCTCGTTGACTCCAGGAAAGTAAATGGTAAATGGACTTGCATTTATATAGCGCCTTTCTAGTCTTCCGACCACTCAAAGCGCTTTACACTACATGTCAGCATTCACCCATTCACACACACATTCATACACTGATGGCAGAGGTGCAAGGTGCCAACCTGCCCATCAGGCTCTAATCTAAATACTCATTCACACACACACACCAATGGCACAGCCTTCAGGAGCAATTTGGGGTTAAGTGTCTTGCTCAAGGACACTTCGACATGTGACCGGAGGTGCCGGGGATCGAACCACCGACCTTCCTATCGGAGGGCGACCCCTCAACTCTGAGCCAGAGCCACCCCCCAAGTGAAGAAGAGTTTGGATGTAACGTTGGTATATCCAGCATCCAGCCGCAAAAGTAAACGCTCCGCTACAATTAGCATTCTCCACTCAGTCTGCTGAGCCGTGAAGCCCCGCCCTCGCTGCTGCACAAAGCACTTTTGTTTATTCAAAGTTTATTAATATTGAAAGTATCACGTCTCCAAATTGCACCAAATTTGACGAAGCACCCTCTCGGGTCCCCAGCAATACACCCGCCAGGTGTGAAGTAGATCGGATGAGCGGTTCTCGAGACATGCAAAGGACACACAGACAGAGAGACAGACAGACAGACAGACAGACAGAGATTCCTTGCTTTGTAGTTAAATAACACGTATTGAACTCCTAGCAACTGGTACTGCAGACTAAACATGACAAATATGTCACCCCTACCAGCCAGACGAGGCAAATTGACAAGACGAAGAGGGAAGGAAATGAGGACGAGACATGACAGGGCAGAATATAAAAACCGAGTGACAAAGAGCTCAGGGCTTGATTGATATGGAGATGAGATGTTAAAGAATCTTGGAAATGTAATTCTGTCTGGATTTATAAGCTTCTGAAAAATAAAAGCATTTCAATCAACACAGGAACCTCCGACTCTCCATTAAAAGATGATTAAAAAATCTTTCAAGTTTGGTTCTTTCTGTTCCCTCAAAGGTCAGCGTGTGTTATGACGGTTTGCAAGCTGTCAGTGCTGCAAATGTTCCTCAAACTGATGTCAGAGATCACCAAACTCTATGCAAAAGCAATGTGTGAATTTACTCCGTCTCTGCAAGCGAACCCACTAATCACCGTGATTCCATTGAAATATTGATTTTGGCTGGTGCGACTTTGCCCTTGTACTAAAAACCAGTTCATCTTCTGTTTATTCCAAAGTTATGAAAAATATAAAACGCATCCCTTTCGGTGCAGCAGAGGATTATTTTCCCTGTAAAGACTTATCAGACTCAGGGTGCAGAGTGCAACTAGCTGCAGGCTGAATCATTATTGTGCCGTAGCGGCTGCTTACACACATACATTTTTACTTCAAGAAAAAAATGCAAATGCATTTTCTCCTTCAAACAGACAAAGTCTGAAGCCTACTGATGCATTTACTTGGTCCTGTAAGAGCCTTTTTCTCAGAGTGTGATTGTAATAACATGAGTGGGTGTTCTCATAAATGTATGTTGTCCAGGCTTCACCATCCGTGGTTGAGAATTTCATGCTTACGTGCTTTTATAGCTGTGTGGTGCACATGTGCGTGTACACGCATGCATAAATATGTTCATGCCTCCGACCAATCATCCACATCTCTCCGGCCGTAGCGGTGATGAATGACGGCGAGGCAGCCATTAGTGAGTGCGCCCGACACAGAGAGGTCACGGCGTAATGTAGACCCCGACGTGGTGCGGTTGCACCATCAGTCACGGTCGGCGGGTCAAGACGGAAAGCAAGTGGGACGCGCTCGGGCCTCAAACAGATAAACGACTCCACCGCACCATGGAGGCAGCCATTGTTCTGCTCCGGACCATTGCTTCCCTTCCTCCCTGAATAGCTGGGTGGTGGGGAGGGGGTGGGCTATTATCTGTGGGTGGCAGTGGAAATAGACACGTACCGTGTGAGCACACACAAGGACGAGAGTGTGTGTGTGTGTGTGAGCATGTATGTACGTTGTAATTTTCTTCTGACAAGCTGGAGAATAAGTCGTCAAAATAAATTGGAGTGACTGGCAACCCATTTCCTGCAGAGGGAGGAAGAAGAGGAGGATGGGGCTGGAGACAAGAAGGGAATGAGAGATGAAGGGAAGGTTAGAAGAGAGAGGAGACAAGAAAGTATAAGAGAAAAAATAAAGCAAAGCAGGAAGTGAAGATGTAGCAGGAAGAGGAGAGAAGTGAAAAGACAGGAGAGCAGTGACTACCTCTGAAAGGTCAGTGTCTCCTCTCTTCATTTGTCTGTCTGATTGAACTTGCCAATTAGCCGCAGAGCGCTACACTCTGCACAGTGGATGGGAAACAACCCTAATGGGGTGGGAGGGTAGATGGAGACAGACTGGAGGAGAGAGAGTATTTGAATAGTGCATTGTTTGCGATTGCACTTCATTTCAGTTATTCAGCAAAATGCTCGTCTGACAGTCACTCATATTGGAATTGAGACGGATTTGATTGAGACTAGTTTGGAGTGAAGTGGACTAAATGCAAAAGAGAAATCAGGCGGAGAAATGAAAAACAGACAGAGAGGGAGAGTGAGAGAGAGGCTACCCAGGTCTTCCAAACACTGACAGGGAGATGGACAGGAGATCGATGATGAGAGGATATAGTCTGACGACCCAAATTGGCACGAGGAAGACGGAAGGAAGGAAATGAGGAAGAGACATGACAGAGCAGAATGTAAAACAGAGAGACAAAGAGCTCAAGGTCTGACTGATGTGGATCAACATTTCTGGAGCGCAGCCACCAGGAGCTAATATTGTGTACACACGCTGACTACATTCAAATGCAATTCTTTTAATTCTGTCAGGATGTATAAGCCTCTAAAGAAGTGTTTTGTCCAATATAGAGCTCTCCAACTCTCCATACGACTCTTTCAAGGTTGACAGCTCCTTAAAGAACAATGCAAGCCTTTAAAAACTGAAGCTATTAACAGCAGCTACTTTCATTTCTAACTCTACTCAGGCTTTTAATTGTGTTTTTGTCTTGTTTCAAGCACATCTAACACATCAGCCGTGGTTTTTACAAGAGTTCAGGCCAGTATTCAACAAGCGTGCAGGGAGAAATTTATTGTATACGAGCGAGAGAAAGTACTTTATCCCCTCCCAACAGCAGCCAGTTACACAGAATGTGATGCAGCCAAGAGACAAAGGATGTCTTCAGATAGGAGGCGGATGTCTAACTTGATATGGAGTGGAGAAACTCTTAATCTCTGGCTCTTAGTATCACTGAAGACAACCTGTTCTCACTCCCAATTTGTCAAATACTGCCGTTTGGTAAGTGCTTAAGTAACCTTCTTAATACGGCAACAAATTGGTCAAAACTTAAATGGGAATTAAAATATAATGTATATATGGTAACTTAAACGGGAATTAAAATTCCAGTATATAATGTGTATATGGTATACAAACTGAATTGAATAGATCGGCCCCATTGTCACCGATACCCGATCCAGCTATTTGAGTCAGTATCGGCCTGATATCCACCCCAGTGTCGGTACATCCATACTTATAATATAATTATTTAACTAGCAATAATTATAGTCCAAAATGATGTAAAATTGCATAGTTTTAAGTCAAAAACATTCACATTTTCTTGGGGGAGGAGCACCAAAACCAATATCTCCTAGTACCTTTAATTCACTGTATAAATTCATAATGTGTCTCTGTATAATATGTAGGATCATCCTGGCTGGGATACTGCTCCTAAAACCTGAATGAATAGCTCACACACCTCAAACCTGCCTGTCTGACTGGCTGCTGTTAATTCCAGTCTATAGACATCCTATAATATATTATAGAGCGATGCTACAAATAACACAGAAAAGCACTTTACGTATTAACACTATATACGAACACATCACCTTAACTTTATAATGTTCCAGTTGGAATATTATAGGCCTACTAGAGAAGATGAATAGCCCAAGTATAATAATATAGCCATAAAATCACAGCTGATTATGAGTGACACAGTTTAACATGCTTAAAGAAATAATGCATTAATAGGAATAAATCGACAAACATTGCCGATACCTGCCGAAACACACACCAACATGTGAATAAGAGGAGTACTGGTGCTTACTTTTTCCACTTCAAGCACTGGTTACAATGTTTGATTTGTCATAATAATGTGAAAATATCTTTCTATAACATGGACATATCTTAAAGTTATAATGTGAAAAACACCTTGTTGGGACATTATAACATGATACTGATGCGTTTATCTTTTTGCGGCGTGGCAGCAACACGCTTCAAGATCAGACACTAAGAGACAGAGAACAAGGAAGAGACAGAGAGAGAGAGAGAGAGAGAGAGAGAGATGAGGAAAGTTGGAGCAGAAAATAAGATTCACCAAGTCATCTGTTTCCTTCTTTCATTAAACCATCCATCCTCCACCCGTTCCCCACTTCTCAGTCATTGGATACTGTGTAACATACAAATACACACACACACACACCCACGAGAAGTCATTGATGGGCACTAAGCATTGCTGTGATCTCTCAGTCAGTGATATCGATCTACCCCAACTGGCAGCCTCTCCCTCGCTCTCTGGCTCTGACACACACACCCCCACACACACACTGACACACTGATAGGAAGATGGCGATGACAATGACGGAGCAGGCTCATCCCGTTGCGGCTGCTGTGGAGAACAACTGGCTGGCAGATAGTTCGGTGACATATGTTTGTGTGTGTGCCTGCACGCATGGCTGCGCGTTAGCTATAGCTCCGGGGTTTTATGTGCAAATACAGGCAGCTTTACGGGCGATACTCTGCTCCTTCATTGAGTTGATATCCAAACGCAGACAATAAAACGCATTCCTTTTTTTAATCTTTTCAATTTCCCTCTGCCTGTACATGAACGTATTACAGCAATTAAAAAGCATGCCCCCTCTCCCTCGCCCTCGCTCTCTTCCTCTATATTGAACATGACTGTATAGCAGTAATTAAGAGTGTGTTGTGTTACACACCACTGCTAATCCTGCAGAGCCAACTCAATCCACTGTGTTAGCAGATTACCGCTCACGGCATGGGCTCTTGTTATCGTACTTCCGTGCACATACACACGCGCACACACACACACACACACCGCAGGCTCCCGAAAATACACACACAATGAATTGTTTATGTGCCAAAGTGGGACTGCATCTTCTATGACACCTTCAGGCGTTTTTTTTTGTGTCTGCAATTAGATTACCCTGACTATGCAATTTAGGATGACAAGTGTTCCCTAAATCTTTGTGAGTATATCCATTGTGTGTGATGCCCGAGTTTGCGTGTTAACTTGTTAACTCGTTTGTGTGGAGCTGGCAGTGCTGCTTCACAGGCGCCTTTGGCACTATAAGGGCCCGGGTTTTCACTCTTTCCATGTTAAAGGCCTCACACACATGTTTGATGTGACCCCTCGAGACTGCCCTCCCAACGGAAACGACAGAATTATCAGTCCATAATAACAAAGCTTTACGTTTAATATAATGAAGCCCTATAGCTATAGAAAGTTTGCTAGTTGTCCGACTACAACAAAGGAGAAAATAATGTGGTGTTGTTGCAGAGACACAAAGTCTGCAGAGGGAGGAGAATTGGGTCGTCGGACTAACACAGTCAAACATTACAAAACAAAACCATTTTCTCATCTGACACCACAACAGTTAAGGTTTGATAAGGTTTAGGTACAAAAACAACTTGGTTAGGTTTGGGTTAAAATACAGGAAGCAGTTGGTTACGGTTAGAGTTGTTTCGGATAAATTTAGTTCTTAGTTAAGGTTCAGCCCAGTCGCAGAGCAGTGCGTGAAATAATCACGAAATTTTATGTATTGATGCGTGAACAGACTCAAAACTTTGTGATGGTCAGCATGAAATCCATTAGTATGTAATCCATGTAATTGTGAACTGGTAGTATAAAAAGTGAGGAATGCTGGTAAGGAGGAGGTCGGGTTGGATGGGACTTTTGCCCAGGAGGCCCCTATTCGTGTCCCATGTGAAGCCACAAGTCAAAGTTGATTTATTTGTCTCCTACTTTCCGTACATAAGTTACGGCACTTCCGAAGTTATTTTAACCCAAACCACGACTTTTTCCTAAACCTTACTAAGTAGTTTCGTTGCCTTAACCTAATCAAGTCGATCTTTTCCTAAACTTAACTAAGTAGTTTAATTTTGAAAAGACTGGAGCAGAAAGTGACACGTGCGTCACGTGTTGTTGGATATTTGTAGGAAAAAGCACAAAAATGCCTTGTTGAAAGTCGTGCTGAGCGACTGTACGTACGTTTCCTGTGAACACAGAAGTTTATTTGGAAAAGACACTATGCATGTAGCGAGTGAAAACTAACACGCCGTCCTTGACACGTCCAAAACTGACGCTAAAGGGGCATCTAGAGCGTCATAGTTTGAAGCGTAGGGCCACTGACCAAGAGGCGGTATTTGACGAGTTGGGAGTGGGAACGTGTTGACATATGTTGTTGTTTGGCATTTGCTGAACCAACTCATGCTGTTGTTTTCAAAGTAAGGTATCATTTCGATATCATATTTGGTACAGATAATATGGAACTGTATTGACTTAAAAAAAGAAAGAAATTCAAACGATATCGACCCTAGTTTGGAAACATTTTAACACATTTTCATTTTGGTTGTTATGACTCTGGGTTGCCTTTGAAATCCATTGCAACTACTGTGAATCCAAACGAACAAAAGCCTCTATTCTCCAGGAAGCAGCAAGCTCCAAATTTTCAGACCCCCTTTCAAATCCCACAGATGGTGAGGATTTGACGCTCAAAAGATTTTGAGTGGAGTATTCCTTTAAGGACGGCTGAAATCTCTAAATAGTCCTCAGGCTCACGTCTCAGTTACCATCAGTGCATTGTCCACGTATCCTTCATGACATTACCTGTCTTCCTGCCTGGTGTAATACAGGTAATGTGTTAAAATCGGCGAGTGTGTGTAGTACACACTGTGCTGGAGAGGAAAGTACTATATAAACCGATTTTTCTCTGTCACTGTTTTGTTCGCATGAAAGGGGGAAAAAACAGATCTCGAAATAAAAGCACTGCATCACTTGAGCATACTTGCTCCCTCTGTTGAGTTAAAGAAATGTCAATACATTTGAGAAAGTCACTCAGGAGTTCAGCTGAGTCAAGTTAGCTTTGCAAACACACTCTTGCTCTGGAAATTCACGGCAGGACTTCACTCATAAAAGTCCTGCACTATGGCCTGTTGTAACTGGCAGCCCCGAGCCACCTTCACCTAGTAAACCCTCAGCTGCTTGTGATACTGTCTGTCTTGGAATCCCAGTGTCTCCTACATGATAACAGCCTTGTTATCACCTTACAACGTAGGGTTTGAGAGAGTTTCGTAAGAATCTCAAATCCCAGCATTGAGCTGTAGACCAAGACTTCAAATGAGGCTGTAATATAAAAAAAAAACTCAGAACTGGAGCTGCAAGATGCTTTTTACATGAATGAACTGACCTTTAAGTTTGATTAAGTATAAATAGAACGACAGGCTGTCTTTGTGTGCTATGTTACCATGCAGTCAAAAATAAATTATGTAAATGGACAGAATGAGTCATTGTTGGTAATTCTATAGGCAGAAGTGCGTTGTGTAACTGATGTAGAAACAAAAAGGAAAACATTGTCCAGTGGTATTTCAAACAGATTGCCAGACAAGAACACTGATATTGGACGATTCTGCAAAACACCAAATTACATTCAATGACAGTGTTTTTGAAATGCTCGCTCTCTACAATATCTGCACATGGAAAATATGGTTATAGTTCATGAAAAAGTGAAGGTTAATGGCTTGCGACAGGACGCAATCTCCGGTCTCCACTCTCATCCATCACCCAGACCACACTTACTTTCTACCATGCAACGTTAAGGACATACTGTACTACCTCCTGCATCGGCAAAGAGCGTTGCCATTAGATGTAAAATGGACGTAATTCCTAGGTCACTGGGTTGGGTATTGAAATGGCTGGCTGATGAGGTACTTCCTTAACTTCTCTTTTCACTTCTTTTCACTTACTTTTTATCATGGCACTGTACCAGCTTTGCGGTGGAGAAATACCCCCTTTCTCAGTGTATGAAACACTTCAGTGATTTTAAAGGAAGAGTCACACAGGATTAGTCGTGGAGCACAGATCAGCTGCAGGAGGAACTGGGAGAGTTTGGGAACTGACATCTCCACAATCACTTCTATTCTGGAAATTACACTACTGCCACATGTATTAAGTAGGGCTGTCAATCAATTAAAGTATTTAATCGCGATTAATCGCAAATTAATCACACATTTTTCACGTGTTCAAAATGTACCTTGACGGGAGAGTATTTAATCCTCTTATCAACATGGGAGTGGGCAAATATGCTGCTTTATGCATGAATGTATGAATATATTTATTATTGGAAATTAATTAACAACACAAAACAATGACAAATATTGTCCAGAAACCCTCACAGGTACTGCATTTAGCATTAAAATTATGCTCAAATAACTTGGCAAACTGCAGCCCAACAAGCAACAACAGCTGTCAGTGTGTCAGTGTGCTGACTTGACTATGACTTGTCCAAAACTACATATGATTATCATAAAGTACGCATGTCTGTAAAGGGGAGGCTCGTCGGTACCCATAGTAGAACCCATTTTCATTCACATAACTTGAGGTGAGAGGCCTCAGTATGCTATTCTCTGCAGCACAAATACATAAAGGGACAACATCAGACAAAAACATAAAAGGTACAGCAGCAGATAATCATGGTAATGCATGTCAGTGGTATGTGAGGAGAGAGGAGTCCTGATGTCTAAGAGAAAAAAATCTAATTTTCATTGGCTTCCAATAGCACTGAACCTGCTTGTGACACATGCACCTGTTTTGGTATCTGCGATGTGTGAACTGTACCTGTGAAAGCATAATGCTAAAAGTAGAGCACAGAATGGTATAGAGCGTGAGAGGAGATGGATATGAATTGCCTCAGAACTTCCTCCCCAAACTCTCCATCTATTCATCCTGCTCCTGCTCTCCCAGTCCCCTCGTACTGAATAACTCAAAAAATCCCACTGCTGGTGCGGTGTTACGTAGAAGGGGACGATTACACCATTACATGTGAAATACATGATTTACATGCTTATTGTAACTACAAAGACTAACCTATAACTCCCCCCTGAGCCTTTAGTCTATTACATTTCCTCTTTGTCTTTGCATCCATCCTCACCATCATCACTGTAATACTGTGAGACCACTACAGCTCTGACCTTTGTAGCGTTTCTATTGCTTGCTAGTACTGCTGCTATTGTGGCAGTCAGCTAAATGCGTAAAATGTAAATGGAGAGTGCTCTTGCAGATGCGGCTATTACAGAGGTCTAATTCAACTGATTTGCTGCTGCACTCTACCCTCCGTGGAGCCGCTACAAGCTGACAGATTATTTGACAAACAACGTGGTACACGATGCCAGCTCCACTTTCTGCACTGGCCGTTAACGTAGTGGACAGATAAGAGATCTGGCACTTGTAGGACATTATTGTGTGTGTGTGTGTGTGTGTGTGTGTGAGTGGCTTCCAATCTTTAATTCCCAACTTGTCTGTCTTTAATCAGATGAACTGACTTCCTCTGGTTCAGACAGGAAATCAATCATGGTGAAGCACACCAATCACTGTTTGGGTGAGCTGTTCCGAATGTGTGCGTGCATTTTCTATATGCATGTTAGGGCTGTCAATAAATTAAAATATTTAATCGCTATCAATCGCATGATTGTCCATAGTTAATTACGATAATTCGTAAATTAATCACACATTTTGTTATCTGTTCAAAATGTACCTTAAAGGGAGATTTGTCAAGCCCAACAGGCAACAACAGCTGTCAGTGTGTCAGTGTGCTGTCTTGACTATGACTTGCCCCAAACTGCATGTGATTATCATAAAGTGGGCATGTCTGTAAAGGGGAGACTCGTGGGTACCCATAGAACCCATTTTAATTCACATATCTTGAGGTCAGAGGTCAAGGGACCCCTTTGAAAATGGCCATACCAGTTTTTCCTCGCCAAAGTTTAGCGTCAGTTTGGAGCGCCAATTCAACCTCCAAGCTGTTATTAGTTCGTACCAATGGATTCCTTAGTTTTTTTTAGTTTCATAGGATACCAGCATCTTCACTCTAGCTTTAAAACTACAGCCTGCTACAACCTAAAAATCGCAAGTTCCGTTAATGTGTTCTAGAAATCAGTGGCGTTAAAACAAATTTGCGTTATTATCACATTAACTTTAGCAGCCCTAATGCATATCTAAATAATCCTCTTTTTTTATAAATGTGACATTGCACATCCCGTGTTTGTTTAAGCTTTTTGTGCATGTGTGTGTATACATTGGTCTGTTTTCTCGCATGCATGCGTGACTGCCGCAATTCTTTTTCCGACATGTGTGTGTTTAAGTAATGTTGTGCGGAAGGGGGGGTTAGAAGACATATTCAGACACTGTCTATTGATCTGTTTGACAGTCTCCTCATGTCTTTAACACGCCGCCGGATTGCACAATCACTCACATTGATAGCATGAGCCGGAGCGAGGGAAACAGAGGGAGAATGAAATGAGTCTCCCCTGAAATAAAAAAGTGACGCTGAAAGAATAAGTGAAGAAAAGGTGAATAAAGCAGGCATATATCAACAACTGTGGAAAAAAAATGTAATAGGGTGGAAAGAAAGGGGAGGGGAAAGGATCAGGGAGAGAAAAATGGGAACGTGATAATAATAAAAAAAAAACAGCTGGTGTAGATGTCGGGAGAGATAGATAGCAGTGAGGGATGAGGTGGGTGTGTGAAACCACAGGGAGAGAAGAGGAGAAAGGGAAATTATAGGAAGAAAGGAAGTTGGGTGGATGAGGTGTGGAAAACAAATTAGACAGTGTGTTTGTGTGCTGGTTGATGGTCTTGGAGTACACAGTAGGAACACAGACTGTATATAAGAAGTGGACAGTGACGTCACCCGTTGGTGTTTTACATCACGGGAAAAAAAAGAAGGAAATGTGTCCACCAGACAGACAGAAAAAAAAGAGATCAAGAGAAGTAACGAAGAGGAAGCAGAGCAAAAAGGAGCTCTCCTGTGTGCTCAGCATATTAGAGGAGGTGCTGCGGGCCAGCGGTTAGACAGGGGAGGTCTGACACCACACACACACACACACACTTGCACACAGTCGTTTGATCCAAACGCGTGTACTGACCCTCCCACATGCACTCACAATTACACACACACACACACGCACATACACGCACACACGCACACACAGAGACATTAATTGATCCCGCTGCAGCAAAAGGCGAGACATGAGGAAGCTGCCCTGTGGCCTCTACCCACACACACACAAATAAATAGGCTACTCCTATTTACAACAATGCTCACTTTAATTAGGGAGCAGCTACGGAGGCAATATGATTTAAGCAACGCACGCGACCTTCACTGAGGAGTAGGATGCACGGAAGGAAGAGGTTATCAACATATTAACAGACAGTTTCTTTTAATGATGTGGTTTTTCTTTGCATAAATACATCTGAGTGACTGCTACAGGCCGTTGCATATACAGCCCCGTCGCACACACCAGTTTGTGAAATAGTCACAAAATTGAATGTATTGATTGTGTACATAGACACAAATTTCACATTTTCTTTGTGATGGTTAGCAAGAAATCCATTTGTAGGTAATCCACATAATTGTGAACCGGGATGTATAAAGTGCGACAAACGCCGTGTAGGGAGGAAGTCGGGCTGGATGGGTCGGTCAGGAGACCGGTGTTAGTGTCCCGTGTGAAACCAGAAGTCAAAGTTGATTCATTTGTTACATAACTTCCGTACTTAAGTTACGGCACTTCCGAACTTATTTTAACCCAAACCGCGGCCTTTTCCAAAACCTACCAAGTAGTAATGTTGCCTAAGCCTAACCAAGTCGATCTTTTCCTAAACCTAACTAAGTAGTTTTCTTGCCTAAGCCTAACAAGTTGATATTTTCCTAAACCTAACTAAGTAGTTTTCTTGCCTAAGCCTAACCAAGTCGATTTTTTTCTTAAGCCTAACTAAGTAGTTTTGTTGCCTTATCCTAACCAAGTCGATCTTTTCCTAAACCTAACTAAGTAGTTTTGTTGCCTAAACCTGACCAAGTTGATCTATTCCTAAACTTAACCGAGTAGTTTTATTTTGAAAAGACTGGAGAGGAAATTGGCACATGAATAACGTGTTGCTGGACATTCGTAGGAAAACACACAAAAAATATGTTGTTAAAAGTTGTGCTGAGCGTCATGAAGGGAATTAGTGTCTATGTACACAAGTCAAATAGATTCAACTTCATGACTATTTCTCGAACTGCTGTGAGACTGTGTTGGTATAAACTACCAAAATATTTCTTTAAAGTTTATCATATGGTCTTTAGTATGTCTAAAAGCCCAACTCATGTAAAAAAAAAAGAAAAAAAAGAAATCCACTCAGGTGATGCCACTGCCAAAGTCTCTTGGCGCATTTTCACGCTCAGTTGGTTTAAAGTAGTTATTTTGACCCCTGGAGCCATTTTCTCCTCAGCTGAATTTGTTTGGACAAATGTGAGTCCAGGATACCATACCAAGACTGCGTTGAGAAAGAGCTCAGTGTGTTTTCAAAGCAACCTTGGACCAATTTGTTCGCAGCGGAATGAGAATATATTATGAACCACATAATGGCGGTAAAAGCACCCCTTTGATACTGATTTAATTTGATTACACCCTAAGAACGCCATTACAAAATTCAGACCATTTAGGGAAAAGGCGGCTGTCATGTGGCTTTCTTGATAAATTCCGGCTCACTTGAGGATTTGCTGTGTGTAATGCCACCAAAACCTTTGTGCAAATGCTGCCAAGCACGGAAGCACTTTCCCTAATTTGGATCGGAGCAGACAGATAATAGGTTTGAAAATGTTCTTATTCAGGAACATCTCTGGGAAAACAAAGGTGGCAGTGAGCACTCTGTCCTAGTTAGCTTGAGTGCAATTAAACCAACAGCTTCATCAAGCAGCCTGTGTCGTACCTAAGGTGATATCACACAAGAACATTTTAGGGGCTGATTTTGAAACAGAAAATACAAGAAATATCGTATCACTCAGAGCAATCTATTTGTAATATGGAGAGCGAGCTTTTCTGGCAAGATTTCATGAACCAATTGAAGACCAATGTGTCCTCAGCCCATACTATCTTTGAAGCAATGACAGATGGTGCCAAGTGGTGAAGCCAGAAATATTCAATTATGATTAAAAAGTGAAGCAGTTGGATGGCAATACAATAGATTATTATTGTTTGTTAACATATACATACATATACATAAGGCTATAAAATATGTATTATTCAATCAATGTATACATTTGAACATGTTTGGTCAAAGCCAATCTGTAATTCTGTATATTTCCAACTGTTGACTTTGTCAGTTCTCATTCCCCATTGATTTATTTTCATATTCTCATTGCCAGTGCTGGCAAATACTGCTTGTTCATTGGGAATTGAACCGCTTACACTACGCCTATAAGATACGACGAAACGAAAACAATCCGTTATCACAATAGTGGCAACACCTTGATAACAACATGAGACAGTAATTAATTTTCAGTTGTTTAATTTCCTTTTGATTGTTGTGTTCCGAGTCTGTATTCCCCATGCCGAGGCTTTATCTTCCAATTAACAATAGCGGAGCCTGGTATGAATCAGTGCCATATTTTTATCTTGGTGACCCACGTATCAAGGTTGGTTTCCATAAAACAAGATTTTTTTCCATTCTTTATCTCAAGTTATTTAGATTCACATCACATTTTAGAGCTGAGACGCTGTGACCAGGAGCATTCCAATCTGACTTCCACTGTGAAAAACAAATTACTCCGCACTCAAAAAAAAGTTGACTTCCACACAGTACTGCCCCCATTCACCTCTGAATTTCATTCCCCACTTTAGGTATAAGCATTCATTAATCTATAAACCATGACAGGCTGTGATATACTGAAATTAATCTCCCAGTTTCTCAAATCACTGAAGTAATATAAAGGACCTCAGTCTGTAAACAGTCTGCCAGGATTGGTTCGCCCATTTTACATTAGCTTTTATTAGCTATAAGCCGCATTCCACCACACAAACCTGCTATTTTCTGCACTATATGTTTGTTGAGAAACTAGAACATGTAGTATCTGCAAACAGACTAATCATAGAAATGACCAGATTGACCTATTGAGGCACTAGAGATAGATTTAAAATTATACTACGACAGAATGTTTTTGAGTTTAAATGAGAGATGATGGGATGGAAAGTGGCAGGGGGAAAATTCAGGTGGGAAAAAAGGACAAAAGGACAAAGATAGTATGGATTTGGTATCACAGGCACTCTTACTGCTTTACCTTTATAGTGACATTTAAGTAATACGATGAAGGTCACACACTGCAGTTTGAACTATGCAGTAATGTTGAAATATGTTGATCATGAAATGGCAACACAGCAGATAATACTGGTGTTACTGTAAAATATATAAACAGAGGGGCCATAGCTGAAAGGCCTGGCGTGAGAGGAGCAGAGGCCAAATTGCAAAACCCGAATTCATTAAAAAGGTAAGTGCAACGCTAAAAATCAAATTTATTGCTCAGAAATTGAAATTGATCTTGGCACAAATTGTTGCTGCCAACTACAATTAATTATTCATAATGATTTATTTTTTTTATTTTTTGGAAGATGCAACTATGCAAATGGACTAACACATTAACACTGGGAACCAGTATCACAGGTATTACTGGCCAGCTTTGTCTGTCCTGCCATGGAAATGAAACAGTAATCAAGGTGTTAATATCAAGGATTTGTCTGTTGTCACTGGATGGATGGATGGATGGATGGATGGATGGCTTAAACAGGAATTAAAATTCCAGTTTATAATGTAAATAGTATGTAAACATAGAATTGAATTCAATAGATCAGCCCCATTGTCACAATATCTGATCCAGCTATTTGAATCAGTATCGGCTATATGATGGATGGATGGATGGATGGATGGATGGATGGATGGATGGATGGATGGATGGATAGATAGATAGATAGATAGATGGATAGATGGATAGCTGCTGTCCAGCTCTTGGTGTCTGTGACCTGCTGTTGGATGCCTGCTCCTGTTGATGGTCACTGCCTCCTGTTTGGCGAGCCTGCAGTGATCTACTTTCGGGTCTGTTAAGCACAGACCACTGGTGTTATGTGATGAGTCTTTCTCACACCTTTCCCAGCACTGATCAGTTACAGCTTTTGGTGGTTTGGCTCTTGGTTTGATGCTGCACTACAGCTGGCTCCATGGAGAACAGGGCAACAGTGTATAATTGCATACTGATTGTAGGGGCATAATTAAACTAGCTGTAATCAAATTAAAGTTGTGTGACAGTGGCGTAGAGAAAGGGGAAAATGCTGAGTTTGTGCTGATCAAGTATTGAAATGGAGACATACAATTCCAGCGGCAGTCTAGAGCTTATGCACACATCAAAGCAAAGGTTTGGCGTTTTGGGAAACAAGACACTTTCCTGCCAATAATTAGATGAGAACATCAACACCACTTTAATATCTTAGAGGGGTGTCAATCTTCTCATCTAACTCTAAGAAAGTGAATAAGTGCACCTTAAAGGGAGACTTGTCAAGTACAAGAAATCAATTACCAACACAAAACAATGACAAATATTGTCCAGAAACCCTCACAGGTACTGCATTCAGCATACCCATAGAACCCATTTTCATTTACATATCTTGAGGTCAGAGGTCAAGGGATCCCTTTGAAAATGGCCATGTCAGTTTTTCATAGCCAAAATTTAACGTAAGTTTGGAGCAGTATTTTACATCCATCACGACAAGCTAGTATGACATGGTTGGTACCAATGGATTTGTTAAGTTTTCTTGTTTCATATGATGCCCGTATTTTCACTCTAGCTTTAAAACTGAGTTACAGCTTAAAAATAGCATGTTGCATTTATGCGTTAAAGAAATAAGTGCCGTTAAAATGAATTTACGTTAACGTGTTATTACCGCGTTAACTTTGACAGCCCTAGTGATAATACAAAAAAAGCTGGTAGAATATGACATGCATTTTCAAACAATATTTTCTCTTTCTCTCAGAAGCCTGCTATATTTCATCCCAGTAATTCATTATTTAGAATTTAACATTCAGTAAGTACAATATGAATAAGTCCCTGTGGTGCAGCGCTCAAGCTGTTGTTGTTTGTTATGTCTCTTTTACTGTCGTTGAACAGCCCAACCAACCATATGTCCCTTTTCATTTTTTCAGCTAAACCTGTGCCCTTAGAAAAGGATTCATCCCTTCGGCCTCTGCCTCTCTGGTACATCTCCTCAGCCTGGCAGCCAGCGCTGTTAGCCTTTGCACAGCACCCTCCAGGGCTTCAGTCATGCACTTCACATTGTATCCTTTACTAGCCAGGTCCTGTCCTTGATCATTACTACATCACTCTGTGAGCTAGTTTACTAACATGCTGACCTGTTGTCCTCATATTGGTTTCAAGTATCAGTTTCAAAGAGGACACTATGGCTTTGGCTGCTTAGTTTGTGCATAATGTCACAGATGGAACTGCTTTCTTAAATTGTTCTGTGAAACGAATATATCTTAAAATGGAAATGTGGGTTCTGTGCATAAAATGTGAGAGGAATCCATTCCCCAATGTGAATGAAAGATACTCTCTGACACTAATGTAGAGCAGAGGAAGGTGGCATTGTGAAGTTTCATGTACCTGTAGACCATATACCTTTAATATTTGCCTTCGACTCTGGTGACACGGGGTTCAAATCAAGAAATGTTGTATTTCGTACCTGCTCTTGGGATGGCAATGTGACTGACATATTGAACTATAGGGCTGTCAAACGCAATAATAACGCAAATTAATTTTAATGCACAAATATTTCTTTAATGCATTATCGTAACTTGCCATTTTGAGGTTGTAACAGGCTGATTTAAACTTAGAGTGAAAATACTGGCATCATATGAAACTAGAAAAACTTAAGGAATCCATTGGTACCAGCCATGTCATACTAGCTTGTCAAGACAGAGGCTGAATAACACTCCAAACTTACACTAAATTAGATTAGATTAAAGCAACTAATCGATTAGTTCACTGGTTCTCAACCAAGGGTCCGGGGACCCTCAGGGGTCCTTGAGGGAGTTCCAGGGGGTCCCCAGAAACACGGGGAATAGTTTATTTTCTCTATTGAATTTACTATATAAGTGAGCCCAATGTGAGAGTCATAAGAGTAACTATTCTGATAACAGTTTTCACTTACTCCATGGTTATCTCCTCAACTGTAGTTGACAACTATAGAATTCTGGCTTTAATCTTATCTAACAACCAACATTTTTTCAGATGGAGGTCCTTGAAACAAAATCTTATCAAATTGGGGTCCATGTCCAAATTTGTATCAATTTTAGGGGTCCCTGACATGAAAAAGGTTGGATTAGTTGACAAAATCGTATGACTGTTTGACGAAAAACAATTTCTTTGGTCAAGAACAGCCCTATGAAAAACTGTGACATGTTCAGTAAAATGTGAAGAGATCTGACTTAGCATGGCATTCTTAACCTAACATCTTCAATTTTAGTGCTATACCCACAGCTGATGTGGTTTGACACTTAAACAGCTGTGTTTATTTTAACACTAGAGAAGAACAGTTTATGCACATTAAATACAATTATGGAAATATGCAAACACTTTATGAAAAATTGTACGAGGCATAAGCCAAGTGGGAACAACGTCCGAGACACAATAAGAATGTATTATTCTGGTAGGAACACTTCTCCTACGATCCCCGGTCATTAGGTGACAGCTAACCTTTTCAAACTTTAAAAGGTTTCTTTTGTCACCGAGCAGAAAAAGGTCCTTAAAATTAAAAGCAGTAATTTTAAGAGGCAATTTTTGAAAGGTGAGAAATTGAAATGGCTACCGATGTGCCTTGAGTAGTTGCTCATATCTGACATTAAACGCTGAAAAGCTTTTAAAGTTCCAGTTCAGCACTGATGGATTGCAGGTCAGGGTACAAGCCTGTCTCCAACCATTTTCAATCTCAGACTGAGTTGGCAGCCTCTCCTGGTCTCTGCAGTGCATTTGGGTTCGGATGCAGATATGACAAACTGGTCCGTGTCACAAAACATGAAGAAGGCACGGTTCTTCCACAACAACTGATGATAAACTGTAAGAGTTTCTGGCATTGACAGATGGTGGAAGGAGTGAAAAGTCTATTTAAACCAATCACTTCCATCATGTTTATCTTCTGCAAAGCCAGATAGCAAATGACAGTATAACAAGACTTAAAGGACCAGTGTGTAGGATTAAGAAGACATTTTTCTTAAAAATGCACATTTTTCACAAAGATTCTGGCATTCACCGATGTTTTCTTATTAGAGATTTGTTCCTAGGTAAGAACAGAATCCATGCACACTCAAGAGCATACTTACACACATTTGAGTACTGACATGTTTGTGCAAAATAACTTAAAAAATTCAAAATTTCATAATATTATAATAAAATAATATAATATTATTTTATTATAATATTTTTAATAAATTGTAATAATTATTTTAAGTATTGTACAAAGCATTGTGGTCTTATAAAATAAATACACACTATACTGACACTTAAACACTGAACATGTTATATCCCATGCATCTTTTTTTGTGTCATTTTTTATCCACTACTGATGCTACTAAATATGACAGCTCGATTGGCCTCCACTTCAGAACTATTTTAAAAAAAAAACAGTTTTTTATATTTGTAGTAATAGTAGTAATAATTTATTATGGTTTAAAAATAATGGACTTAACAATAAATGAATAACAAAAAGGCATTAAATTAAAGGGAAAGCAAAGAAACACTGTCAGAAAACATGTAAGCTGAAGCTTATTATAGCTACTCAGTAGCACTTAACCCTTTCCCTACTAGCTTTACAGAAACAAAAACAAAGTTCCAAATGTTTCATACAAAATAACAATCATACCTCAGTTTTATATGTGTTTACCACCTTATTTTTAAACATTTGTTTAATTTGCAAAGTGAACTACATGTTTGTAATTCCTTGTTTTAAACAAACCTATTCCCCTGAATACATACTGGCTCTCTCTAATTTCAAACAACCTCTGAATACAGTCAGGAAGGAAAATATTTAATGCTTTGTACATTATCTGTGCAATTTTAACATCAACTAGGTCACTAACTTTTAAAACATATAAGTTAATAATTGGTTGTTTTTTATTGATCCGATCGATTAACAATTCTTATAGCTCTGTTCTGTAGCATGAACATGTAATTAGTAGTGGTTTTGGTATGTGTTTCACCATACCTACACACAGTAGGTAATGTATGGAACTATGAGAGAAAAATACATACATTTTCATACACTCTTTCTATTTCAACATCATTTATCATCAGTTTTACTTGATTATTGATTTGCCTCTTTAGACTTTCATTTGACAATTCTTGACTTAGTACTCTCTCTTGAGCTTCTGTGTGTGCACACGGCCCTGCAGTCTCATGCCCTTTCATGGGGATTGGCAGGGTGATTGGGATCAACTGGCACACGCCTTCAACTTACGAGGAAATGGGATTCATCATTATAAGGAAACAGCTATGGAGTTTAAGAACTTTAACTTGACGTGAACTGACACTAATTCCTGTCAGGATTTAAAATTTCTTCATTTAACATTTACATTTCAACTCCTCTCAGTCTTCAGAACTTCAACTGATACTTCATTCAGCTTGCACACTTGCACACAACACAACTACAGCAAGCATACATCAAATTTCTGAAAATCTCTTCTTCTTTATGCTTAAAATCCAACATGCTGCATTTCACACCTTTAACTACCCCTTCATCCTAACAAACAACTGAGCTGTTGAGCTGTTTTGTTTACTGGTACCAAAGTAAGAGTAACAGTGTTTTCCACTCCTCTCTGTGCTCACAGCAGATCATACAGTAATACGCTCTTGCAGCCACTGAACCAGAGAGCTGTGCCAGTGAAAGCCAGCAATTCCGCAGCACATTTGACAGTATCTGAAGCTGAGAACTGGGATTTCTACAAACAGCAGTTGGCAAACCATTGGTGACAGACTTGGAGTCACCGACCATCAGAGGCACAGAGAACTAACTTTCTGTTGAAGCAAATGAAAAAAAAGAACAATCAGAAATGCTTCTGGAAGTGAAGGCAGTGCACAGACTTTAAACATTTTTATGTTTCTTAATGAAACATTTGCATAAAAGACACAAAAGCACTGACAAATTCGGGGGCATTGGGCACTGAAGAGAATAAAAGGGAAAATAAAGGAAGCGTTTAGGGAGTCAATGAAAGTCTGCCGTGAGACCACAGACTCTCTGGATGATGAGCTGAACTTTGTTTGTGCTGACTGTGTGCATCTGTGTCTGTCTGTTATTTATTCAGATTTTTTTGTAAGACAGAAAAACAAA
This sequence comes from Hozukius guyotensis, assembly GCA_916700995.1. NCBI lineage: Eukaryota > Metazoa > Chordata > Actinopteri > Perciformes > Sebastidae > Hozukius > Hozukius guyotensis. The sequence continues at coordinate 34,475 of CAKALU010064418.1, forward strand.
ATGCTAGGGCTGGGCGATTAATCAAATTTTATTTTCAAAACAAAGATAACAAAAATCAAGATAAAAGGATTATTGTGCCGCATTTCGTTTTGCAATGATGCTCTTGTTTTGTCTTGGGTCCTTTTCCTTTACAGCAGTGCGCTTTCACCCTATTCGGCGGGTCAGGGAAAACTGCTCCCTCCCTTGCTCCCCGCTGGCTGGCCCTCGCCGGGCACATATCCTCCATGGCGATTCGCTATCACTGGTTCTAGGTCGGCTTGGAAAAGCCTACAACACCCCTAACTCAGACCTCGCCGCTCCCTGCGGCTGTGGACTTGATATGCCCTCTCTCCCTGCTGGGAGGGATGGAGCCCCCTGCTCCCAGCGCGACTGTCAACCACGGACTTCGTCTTGTTTACCATGCTTTGTTGGTGTGACTTCTTTGTCATGTCATCCCTATTCATATCTATACAACCAAGGCGTTTGTGATTACATTGTTTAATTGCAGCCCAGTCGCCAGGAAAATATGTTGGCATTGGACGTTTCTTCAAACCAGGGATACTTTGGCAACGTTTTTACATTTGGTCAGAGCAAGTGATGTAGTTTAAATAGTGAAAAGAGACACACCGGGCGGGTAGGAGGGGAGGTGGATGGGTTCAACAAACACACAAGATCCAGGATACCGCTGTTCGTGTCCCGTGAGTCCCGTTACAATCAGCTGTTCGTTCGTGTCCCGTGTTCACAACGTTCAGTGTCATTTTCACTGTACAAACGTAGTAGTTTTAAGCCCAACCATGTCTCCCTTAAACCTAACTTTAGTGATTTTGTTACGGTTGTTACGTTACGTTATGTTGTTATATTATTATTTTATATTCCAAACCATGATGTTTTTTTCCAACCTTAACCAAGTAGTTTTGTTGCCTAAACCTAACCAATCGTTTCACAACGTTAACCATGTGGCATTGCGTTTCTGCAAGTGTGATACAAGGCTGATATGAAACATATTTATGAGACATATTTTTGGTTCAGAAACATCGCCATTCAACGGATCCGTGGTATGCAGAAACGTTCTGGAGACTGGGTTGTAAATTGAGCACAAACTTATTTACAAGCCTCTTAATTTTGGTCTCAAAGTGCACCACTTTGATACACTTAACGTTAAAATATAGCCTACACAATTTTCTTTCTAAATGCATGATGTTTACAAAGTCAATGAGTAATTGTGTTAAATAATCATGATCTCAATATTGTCTAAAATAATCATGATTATTGCCATAATTGAGCAGCTCCATAAAACGCAATGAAATGAGCCAAAAATCATTCACGTGTCTTTACTTAGGCTTTGTGTGGGTTAATGCGGTTAACCATCAATGTGTACTCATTGTGTATGCATATACACGTGTGTACATAGAAGACCAAATGAGTGCTATTTATGCTCTTTGAAGGAACAAATGGATGCATACTCTGTTTCATCTCGATAAACAAAAGACAAGTAACATATGCAGCTAACAGGCTTTCCTCAATGCCATCTGTCTGGATATTGAATGGTAATATGGCAACCCGGAACTCACAATAAGCACAATGTTGTATTTTGTGGGTGAATGTACAGTATGTATATGTGTGTGTGTGTGTGTGTGTGTGTGTGTGTTTGAGATGTCAAATAAATGGATGCAAAAGCATTTCATGTGCATTATCCCGACTGAGAAGCCTAAACACAGTTCATTTTGATCATTGCGTTAACACACTTTTTGTTCGCATGTATCTGCATGCATGTGTGTACATGCTTGGTTTCGTTGTGAGTGTCAGATATCAGTGTGAGATCAACTAACAGTTGTCTTGATTAAAGCCAGCTGCTTCTCTTCATTAAGCAAAATCCCATACAAGCGGTGTCGAACACACACGCGCACACGCAATCTGCACACATGCATGCACACACACACCTACAATCAATCCAGAGTCTTTTGAACAAAGTGCTGGCCGATTTCCTGATATTTATTTTCTGTCTCTGTAATATTTATATCAACAAAATGACTCATCCAACTTGTAGAAGCAAATAATACTCAAGCTCAGGCAACTACATTATTATGTTCTCATTTCTGACACACATCCATAACCATCATTTACACACATTTTTTAATAACTAAAGTAATTTAAGTATGTTTGCAAATTGTTTATTAAAATTGGTCTTTTTCTTGTATTGCATTTTGTAAGTTGTAAGATTTGTAGGCAAGTTGTATTTTGTAAGTAAATAATGTATTACAAATTATTGACTTCTACAGTGCGTTGCTTTAAAATTAGTGCAGTTAAAACTAAATTACCATGGTGACTGCAATATAACTGTTGTGGCAGCAAATTGAGGGAAACAATTACACATACAAAACAAACAAAACCATTTATGATTAGCTAAATTTAGGAAAGTAACTGTATTGTAAATGTTATACCTAAAACATTTTGAAGGTTGCTTGCTAAATGATTTTCAAATGCTATAAAAGTCACAAACTGCATAGGAAACCTGCTCATTTCTTTTGCACCAGGAAGTCCACAAACACAACAGCTCTGCTAAAATGGCACGAGGGATTGTCTTTCACATATAAGCATAGGAACATATCTTTAGACCTGGCATGACAGTAACAGGAAATAATTAGAGAAGACAAAAAAGAACAATAATTGAACCTTTCAATTACGTTGGCTAAGCAGTGACTAATGCTGCAGATGACCTGGGTGATATTTATTTGCAAATACAGGCAAGCTTGTCACTTACTGTAGGTAAGTATTAATTCCCTTGAGATGTATCCTCATCTGAACCATAACCACTTCATGCCTAAAGGCCCACACACACCAAGCCGACATCAAAGAACTAGCGGCCATGAAGGCCTACTGTTGCATTGCCTCAAGTTGCGTTCGTCATTCAAAAAGGGAACCTGGAAGACCGAGGGCTGCGGATATATAAGATGTTGTTATGATACGCACATGAAACAAAGTGGCGTTTGCCGACCATTTTCACACCACTCTCACTCACTACTTAGCTTCATTCCAGATGGCCATGTCGCTGTGAAAATATCCGTGTATTGGTATGATCAGATGAGATGAAGATGAAAAATGAGAAGAATCTTCTGTGTGTGCCCTCTTGACTTTACTCATTTGTTTGCTTTCCTCACTTCTGTTTCTCTTCTCGTGCACTGATTAGTTTAAACTGAACAGCCAATTCAACATGCTGAATGGGCCGAAAAAGCCTCTGACATGGGCTAACTAAAGCCGGCGGTGTGTCCCGCAAAGACACACCGCAAAAACTAGGCCGACTGACACTCACCAACGGCCCCAAACTGTCCAGTAGCCGACCGTCGACTTGGTGTGTCAGGGCCTTAACTCCAACCCTAACCCTAAACCTCAAAAACCAAATGATTAATCTAAGATGGGGGGGGGGATGGATGTTTTGCCCTCAAATGGAAGGTGTGTACCCAAGATGTGACTGAAAAGATTTATGTCCCCACAATGTGACTGTGTGAACAGATTTATGTCCCCACAATGCGGGTAATACAACTAGGCACACACACACACTAAACTCCAACACTGCTGAAGTTCAGCAGCACTTGTGGAGTGGGCCACAAACGCAGACTAGAACAAGTGATCTTAGATCCTGATATGTAATGCTTCCAGCCTCACACACACACACACACACACACACACACACACACACACACACGTCCCTCGAAGAATCATGTCAGAAGCTCTCTCTCTCTCTCTCTCGCGGTGTTAAACTGTGCCTCCACTCAAACTAAATCCCTGGAGTGAGAGTGAAAATAAGAGCTAGAAAGTAAGAGAGCAAGAGGGAGAGAGGGAGAGAAAGCGAGACAGACAGAGAGAATGAGATGGGATTACAGGGATAATGCGAGCAGATGGAGGGAGGTCGAGGCTCCAGCAGGACTCTCCACTCCAAACGGATTAAAAGACTTCAACAGAGCCACCGACAACCGAACGGATGCTGCGTTCCTCACGCTTCAGACACCGAGCTGAGCTGGGGTCTTCTCCCCCCCCCGTCCTCCGCTAAGCCCGGAAATGAAAACTTGCCGCCTTTTCGGCGTGACGCAGTAAACAGTTTGGTCGTGGAAATGTATTTCAATCCACTGCCCCACTCTTCCATTTCTAGGAAACACATAAAAGGTTAGGCTTTTTGGCTAAACCCATCCATTTAGGAACCATTTATGCTGATCCTCCTCTTTAAACTTTGTATTAGCACGCACCCTGTAACAGCACAACACATCACATTTCAGATATAGATGCACCCAAGACACGTTGAAGATTCAATCATCCAGACCAGCACTGGTCAGAAAGGGATTTGGCCACATCAGCAACAATATGTCATGTGTCTCTAATCTCCAAAGCCATTTTACACTTATATAAATAACATATAACTCATCCTTATTGTGTCTGGTACTGGATTATATATTAAAATGCACTGTCTACGCACTAAACATTCACTCCATAAGAATACAGATGACACTCCTGTCACTGCCTCTCATACATAGTATTTACATCTTTTTAAAACGGACAATAAAACCTTGTTTTGTTTTTCGTTCCTCCTCCACCAATATCCTGACAATTTATTCTTGACAAGAATGTTATTATTCAAGCTGTCTCCCGTGTGTTTGATTCCTGGTAATTTGAAAGAAAAACTATAATAACGCAGTCCGTCATAAAAAAGATGAAACTAGTTTAACTTTTGACAGAGTGCAAAGGAAAAAACATCATCTGCTGACGTATTTCATCAGCTGGTGAGATTTGTTCTACTTGCTTGAAATTGAAAAAAATAAAAAGTTTGGAGACCTGCCTACAAAAAGGCATCTTGGGTAAATTTGGTTGCCAAAAAATGTCCCAACTGAGTTCCTCCTTAAAATCAAACGGCAGCTGAACGTTATGCTCTATATTAAGGAACCCCTCGGAGGACGCTGTAATTCTGCAACAGTAAAGTGTCACATTCAACATTGAAAACATAGTTCTTCCATCAATATTAATGAGTTTCTGTGACAAATAGCCAACATTGTTACTGGGGAGTGTAAATTAGCATTGTGTGCCAAGAGCAGGCTCAGCTTCTTTCCTGCATCAGGATAGTTCAAATTACCGAGACCAATAGGTCACATTGATTAGGTCACTCCCCCAGACAAATGCTCTTAACGGGTCTTAATGGAACAAGCTGCGGATCTGTTCCTCCAGCAGGTTATGCAGACAGACACAAAGATACGTAGATTGATCTATAGATAGAACCAAGTGCAAACTCAGTCATATTGTTTTTGCACTCTATATTCTAGTCTCCAGTGCTCAGTGTCACAGTCAATTAGCCCAGCACCTCATCCCCCTCACACATCCATTTATGAATGTGAATCTGGCTGCATGTTACCTCGCTCTGTCTCTCTGCTTTATCCGCAGGTGATAATTAACCTGTTGGTTGTGGTGGCCGTTACGCACCATGCTCCTATACAGTACCTCGACATCCCTGGCAGCATCTGTTGCTGCTGGCAGCAGACACACTCACGCTGCCCTGATTTTATCTGAGCACATGAATCATCATCAGCACTGATGAATGTCACTCAGTTTAACCTCCTCTGTAAACACCAGGCACTCTGACACTGCTTAGTCCTGATCTTCCACTGTGGTTGCAGTGAGGATTGGAGCTGGGTGGTGCGTGGATGTGAGGCCGCCTCGGAATACTGATGTTGTAAGCTGAGGTAGCAAGGTTCACCTGGTGGTTAGCACTCACTTACCACAGCAACAGTATTCCTGGTTACTCACACCTCAAACACCTCCAACACCAACCCTGACCTCAGGGTGCTGCACACAGTGATTCAATCATCCAGACCAGCACTGGTCAGAAAGGGATTTGGCAACATCAGCAACAATATGTCATGTGTCTCTAATCTCCAAATACATTAAGCCATTTTACACTTATATAAATAACATATAACTCATCTGTATGGGATCTGGTACTAGATTACACATTAAAATGCACTGTCTACGCACTAAACATTCACTTCATAAGAATACAGATGACACTCCTGTCACTGCCTCTCATACATAGTATTTACATCTTTTTAAAACGGACAATAAAACCTTGTTTTGTTTTTCGTTCCTTCTCCACCAATATCCTGACAATTTATTCTTGACAAGAATGTTATTATTCAAGCTGCACTTACCACACCAACATGATTCCCAGTTTCCTCAAACACCTCCAACACCAACCCTGACACCAGGATGCTGCACACAGTGGCTGTCCTCTGACCCTGCTCCAAATAGTGAAGTTTCAAATACAATGTCCCAATGGGCCAAATGAATGAAGTCTAAGTAACACCTGTATATGAGGTTACTTCCTCTTCTTTATTACCAAACTTATACTTTCTCCTGTCCAGTGGATTGCAATCTAGGGATCATAGGGAAATAAAAGGTTCTAGAGAAGAAAATCAGAACTGATGTGAATCAAGTTCAGGCTCTTTGCACTCTCCTTCTCCGTGCGTATTTACGCACACAATACAATGTGACAAATTCAACCAAAATGACACAAAATGTGACAAATTATGTTTGTGTATCGCTCAACGTGCCTCACAGGACAAGAAATGTGCGCACAAATCGTCATGTTCAATACTGTCTCTCACTTTCTCTCCCTCTCTCTTTCACACACTCTACCACACACACACACACACACACACACACACACACACACACTCTACCAAACATACACACACACACTCTACCACACACACACACACACACACACACACACACTCACTCAACACTCACTCACTCACTCACACACACACACACTAACTCATGTATGTTCAGTTACTCGCTCACCTCTTTTATCCTGAACTTTGACGCTGATCTCCACCAGCGGCTCTGTCTCCCGGTCCAGTCTCCGTGATATGACTATATCCCCGGTGTCCCGGCTCACGCTGACCGGAGAGCTCTCCACATCAGGCTCCATCAGCTCAAACACAGCCGACTGAAACCTCACCGGGTTCAGGTTCATCACCACCGAACCCAGCCCTGCGTCCTCCGACACGTTGATGAACACCGGGCTGTCTGACTCCATCACCGACCTGCTGGACCTTCGCGCTTGTACTTTAACTTTACGTTTTTTCCCAGGCCATTGTCGTGGATTGATCTCCACGGACATGCTCCGGCTCGTGCGAGGTGGCCACCCGCGGTCCCGTGCAAACACCTCAAACTTAATGGGTTCATCCAGACCGAGGATGGAGTCCACTAAAAGAATGTCTCCGGTTTTGGGCACCGCGTAAAAACTCCCGTTTCTGGGCAAAGCGAAGTAGATGAGCTGCGCGTTCTTACCGCTGTCATCGTCCCGCGCGGTCACCGTGTAGACCGGCGTGCGCAGCGCGGTGGCATCATCCAGACTCAGCTTCACATCCACACCTCCTGGGAAGGTGGGCTGGTGGTCGTTGGTGTCCAGGACGTCCACTTTAATGGACGCAACCGGAGACTCCTCTTGCTGCCCGCAACACAGACCCAGACTCAGCGCGTACTCAGCCCGCTCCTCCCGGTCCAGAACCCCAGAAGTCTTCAATAAAACATGTCCCCGTTTGTGGTGCGCAAAGACGCGGAAATTCTCGCTCCCGTCTCCAAGGAGTTTAAAGTGCGCTGCTGCTGCAAATTCCTCCGTACCACCGCAAAGCCTCTGCGAGTTGAGCCGCTTTAACGGGACGCTCAGCCCGTTGACCCGGGAGCCCGGAGACGAGTTCTCAAACACATGCCCGTGAAAGAAAGGCACCTGCACCGGCTGCTCCACGGCCCTGGTCCTGTTCCCGTGTGCGCACCAAACCAAAAAAGGTATAAAAATAAACGCGACCCAAATCATCATGACTGGATGTCTCATTTTGGCTCCACTGCAACTAAAGCGCGCAGAAATCCATGAGTGCGCTCGTTCCCTTTTCTCCTATTTTCCTTTATGATCCAAAACTTCCATTAAAATTGGAATTGCAGATATTTTGTTTGGCACCATACTTCTTCATCTCGACGCAGGATAACTTTTGTCTCTCGGTGTGTTTGTGTTGTGCGTCCTCCTCCTCTCCTGCTCTCTCTGCTCTGTCTGCTGTCTCACCAGCAGCGCTGTCTGTGTGTCTGTGTGTGTGTGTGCGCGTCCTAGGAAGAAAAAAAAACGCGCTTCTTACAGCTCGAGTGCGCGCTTTACCTCCGTTCACTTCCTCGCTCTATTTTTTTTTTTTTAGGCTACAGTTAGGACATCTACAGTTAGGAAATCAGAGATAGGTTGTCCAAAAATGTAACATGGGGAATAATTGAGCCAATACCTTGACTTCATTAATCATCAACATTATTATCTGTGCCAGGGGATTATGTATTCGGTTGTGTGTGTTTGTAGATGTGCTTGCATGTGTGTGCATATCTGTGTCTGTCTGTCTATCTATGGCTAATCTCACATACTGCTGGACCCATCACCATCATCATCATCATCATCATCATCATCATATTTTTAGGGATGCACCGATAACGATACTGGATCGGATATCAGGCAGATATTCACTCAAATAGCTGGATCAGATATCTGTGACAATGGAGTCGATCTAAATTAAATTCCATGTTTATACTATATACATTAGAGACTGGGATTTTTAGTTGCTTTTTTAAGTTTTGACCAATTTATTGTTGTTTCCGACCGATCTCACACGGGGATCACACTTTAAATCTGTCTTTGCGTTGGTGCAAACTGTGCGCAGCCACTCACACAGAGGCTGAGATGAATGAATCAGACCTCTTTATTATAAGGGAATCAGTCAGATGTGCGTGTGTGTAAGACGTTGGTTCATCGCGAGGATATCACACAGAACCGACTGTTTTTACGCATGCATTGCCAAAAAGCATCCAGCGCAATGCATCTGGAACAGAGTGAGTGGTGCAGCGGTAACGGATTCTCTTATCGGAAACCAACTTCTCAGCAAAAAGAGCTGCGAGTCGAATAAACTCACGTGCACGTGCGCGCGCAAACACCCACACTGCCTCAGCCAACAGCGCGCAACTGTGTGTGTGCGCGCGTGTCTGCTTGTATGTGTCAGGGGAGATCCTCAGGGAAACAACCCGACCTCCCTTCTCGCAGTGATCAATGTCCAGTCTTGCATGTCCAGATCCATCACTCCTCTTTCCAATAACACGTCAGTCCATTGGATTAAAATAATGTAAAAATCGATCATTTTAAAACGCCTCCAGGGGGGGCAAAGAGAAAATAAAGGCTTCAGCTTCCAGGCAAGGACTCCAGAGCTGTCTTTATGTCAGAAGAGAAGTGCCCTATTTGAACGTGTTCATCACCCTACTGTTTTTTGTTATGGAGCTTTTTTTGTCTCCAGGGGTCTATGAAAAGTTACTGGCGAGATCTCCAGCAAAATGAAGAACAGAATTTAATATAATAGATATTCACTTTCATATCTCAGCTTTCGCTTTCATTTCTCCTCCCCACCAAAATCCAGAAGCCTCAGAATCTTTCCGTGTGGATTCCTAATAAATCTGAGAGTGTTTGTGGATCCAAAGCATGCTGCACGGTCATTATCTCCTCCAAAGCACCAGTCTTCAGTGTGCTTTTTTGTACTTGTGTGCTGTTTGAACTCCTACTCACTAAAACACTGCAACCTGTGCAGTTTTAAAAAGTTTAAAATCAGCAGCAGTCCTTTGGATAACACAAGTTCCAGGCTTTACACCCAAACCGTGTTCGTATTATTCAGTCAAAGTTTGGATTTGTGTGGGACTGAATTTCCATCAGCGTTTAGCATAACATTTAAATTCAGGATGTGAAGGTGAGTTCACTCTGCAGTGTTTCCGAAGTGGATGTAACAGTTTTGATGTAAAAGGATATAGGCTACATAGGCTACGGTTAGGAAATCAGAGATAGGTTGTCCAAAAATGTAACACGGGGAATGATTGAGCAATCACCTTGACTTCATTTTCATCATTATTATCTCCGCCAGGAGAGTATGTATTTATGTGTTTGCATCTCTGTCTGTATGTCTGTCCACAGCTAATCTCACATACTGCTGGACCCATCAGCCTGATATTTTTAGGGATCCACCGATACCGATACTGGATCGGATATCAGGCTAATACCGACACAAATAGCTGGATCCGGTATATCTATGACAATTTGGCCGATCTTTTCAATTCAATATACTATTTATATACATTATATACTGGAATTTTAATTTACTGGTTAAATTTTGACTGATTTGTTGCTGCATTAAAAATGTTTACACCTGAATTGTATCTCCTATTAATTTAGAAGATTTTGTATGATTTGAAGATTAAGTTGCTGGTGTACGATTTATTATTTTAATAATAAAAGCCCATGGTATCACCATCGGTATCGGGGACAGACGAAGTCAGATGGTTGCATCCCTAGATATTTTTTTGTGCTCATTTATGACTGTATGCTCAAGGACTCCTCATGGTTGCAGTGATTCAAACTTTTTGAAAACCTATTTTATTGACTGTTTCATATTATCATTGACCGCTGACTCCTCACTCCTCTTAACCAGCCGGTAGGGGCTGCAAGTGATCACTAACTGCTTCAGTTTGGAGTTTTGTTTCCGCTATGGATTATAAATTGACTCACCATGCAACTCCCATCCTGCAAACCAGCCTGAGATCAGCACCACGGACAGCAGCCAGAGTCAATCAAACATTACAGCAATGATGTTTTTTTACTAAACCTAACCAAAGTACTTTTTGAGTTATTTGTTTCGTTTAAATTTAAAACGTTAACCACACGTTTTAAAACGGTTTAATACTGTGACTGTAATCCGGGAGAAAATACGTTTCCCTCACAACGTAATTGAGAATTCAGTTTAGTTGCAGACACACCTGGCAGAGATCTGCACTCTACTGAGTGCACTTTTCTAGTTGTACTATATATTAACACCTCAGGCATCCATCCAATACATCCGTAGGCTGCTAAACAAATTCCTATAAATAAGTGAATGTTGTATTATGTAGCTTGTGGCCTTGGCTGAACTTGAGGTTTTTTTTTCATACTTGAAGCACATAATATGCATCGGTGAGCTGTAATAATTTCACTTGTTTAAGGTAGCTTTACCTGCTTAAAGAAATGTTCTTTAAATGAGTGACCTTGCTGACCACGCTGAAATCATATCCCCACTAGTTTCTCATTTTATTAAACTTTTCAGCTCGTTCTCATTCCCAGGGCGTCAAATACTAATGCTTTGTCACGGTCATTGGCTTTCGATAATGCCACACAAGGCACCCTTTAGCAGCGGTATAAGATGCACTAGGCTTTCCATTACCTACAATGTAAACCCATCCGTGGAAACAGTAAATGCTCAGGGAAAGTGCAGTGATGACGTATTATAAAGAGCAAAGAGACACACAGGGCGAGCAGGGCTAACAAACACAAGGCTTTCATCCAGCGTTAAGTTTCACTTTCGTTCGTGTCCCATGTTCACAATGTCAAGTCACATTTTCACTATACAAACAGTTATTCAAAGCCCAACCATGTTGTTTTTCCTAAACCTAACTAAGTGGTTTTGTTGCCTAAACCTAAGTAAGTGTTTTTTGTTTAATTAACAACATTAAGCACATGTTTACTGCAACCAAAAAGTGACACAGAGGGGTCTGACAAAGCGTCCGTATGTGATGAGTTGGGATGAGAACGTGTTGGACTTTTTGACCTTGTTTAAAAATACTTGACAATATTAGTTTTTTATGAATAATAAATAAACCACATTTTAATTACACCATGTAGACTCAAGAAAACAATTTAAAGTCAGATGTTTCGTTTTTTTCTGTCAGGAGAGTTAGTACATTCATGGATTTGTTGTGATTACAACCATAGTTAGTAGGGTACTTTTCATATCAAGACTTTACATAAAAACCACATGATTAGTTTATAAAATAGGATGCATTACCATTGATTAAACTACTCAACAGTGTATGCAAATGATCACCGACTACAACATTAAACATTTTGTTGCTAAAACTTCTGTACTTTTATTTAAGTAATCATTTCAAATTTATAATATAATTGGAATCCAGGACTTTAACTTTTAATTGAATATTTTTATAGCATACAACAACTTTTAAGTAAATGATATATTCTTCTTCCACCACTGCAAGGATTATACAATTTCTTCTTGAACTACTTGATTAACTAAAACAGATGAATATATAAACTAGAAATTACATAAGATTGTTTGATTTGGATCTCATTGAGTCATTCATTTTGACTGGTGAAATTATTTCAATTCTTTATTATAAATAGAATAAAAGAGATTGACTCTTCATGAATATGATTTTGGACTCGATGTACCCTGGATATTAAGATCCTATCTGCATAATACATTTTGTGCAAGAGCTTTGTTCTGTACCTTTATCCCCGGTTTTGTATTTTATTGCATTGTGCAGTAAAGTTTTGCGCTGTATTGTGTTATTTTGTATGGATTTGTCCTCTGTCCTATTCAAAATTTGAAATCTATTAATAGACAAAAAAAATAACAGCTGATATTTCTCTGTAATATCATATCTGTCACATGAAGCGCATCGTCATAAACAAATGTTCAAAGCAAAAACAAGCCAAGGAGGAAAAAGCGAGTTGCAGACAGAGATAGATTTGGTCAGCTGTTAAGCCTGACTGTGGAGTAATATTCCCCCACTGTGGCAGCGACAATGGCCCAGTGAGCACCAGACTGAATCATCTCTTCCTCTCATCTCTTTGTGTTTATGTGTGCATCTTTGGATTTAAAATAAAACTCAATATGTATAAAGGCTCCCCTGGAACTGTTTGCTTATTCACATGGCAGTCTTCAGCCTGTCAGTATTACTGACAGCTTCTCAGCTGATCACGTCTCTGGAAAAGTCACATATTCCAGTCCGCAAGCCAATGGACATTTGAAGACGCGAGCGCTGAAATCATATGACAAACAACACTGTCACACACTTGCTATTAAACTGGACTTTTTTTTTCGAGCGTTCTCTGTGCTGAAATGCCATTGGGCAAAATAACATGATTGCAGTACCACTTTACTTCAGCACAGTCAAGGAGGTTTGGCAGGGAGAGCAATGTTCAGAGGGTCAAAACACTTGTGGGTTTAAGTGTATGTAGCCGAGTATACCTGGCAGAATACAGAAACATGAGCAGCACAAAAGAACACCAGAGGGACAGCATATACCGCATATTTCAAAAGCATTAAAGGTGTCTTTTAAAGATTTTTCTTCTATTTTTTTACGTTTTAATACGGCAAGCTAGTATGACATGGGTGGTACCAATGGACTCCTTAGGTTTTCTAGTTTCATAGGATACTAGTATCTTAAATCTAGTTAGTGGCGTTAAAACGAATGTGCATTAACGCGCTATTATTGCGTTGACAGCCTTAGTTCCTTTGTATCTCAGTAGCAACTGTGAGATAACACTTGAAGTTATTCAAACATACACCCAGATGCATTGTAACATGATAGCCATCAATCTTTTTTCCTTGTAATCATGATTGCGGCCCACCAATATTGTCATATTAAGATCCCTTGGCTGCCCTTGTCATAAAGTTTGGCCGCCTCCGACAGTGAGCAGCAAAGTGAGAATGGTTGGCACTGAACCTGTCATCTTCCATTCATTATCATGACAACTGACAGACTGCGCTGAGGATCATTCAAATCCATGCAGACCCACTAAATCTCAATAAAGTGGAACGTCAATCTGGCTCTGGCTCGACCAAGCAGTTTTCATGTCTGGGGTTTGTCCCCCTAGAACAAGAACAAGCTGTTAGATTGACACAACACACACTCCCCTAACTGCTATTGATTATTCTGCCCGCCCATTTTAACAACCTACCCGGTCTTAATTCTCTTTCTATCTTTGTTTGTCCTCCTCCTGCACGGTCTTTCTCATTGCAAAACCAGATTAAATTAATTGGATTATCAGCTGTGGAACACTGTTGATCCCCCCCAAAATCAGGCTTTTTTTTCACAAATGAAGCATCAGCTCCAAGTCTGTTGAAGATGCACGCACATAGGGACGGGAGAACAGATATATTGCTGGAGTTTATAGAGTGCTTGGCAGAGAAAAAGGAGAAGGTGTGAGTTCATTATCCAGACATACAATTTCTCTCTCTCCCACCTGCAACAGGCTAGCCATCAGGGGAAATATCTTGATAGGACGATAAAGAAAACAGAGACAGGGAATATGCTCGGTAGTGCTTTGGAGAGGCGCCAATTGGACTTTGCTGCAAACACAATCTGGAGATCCACTGGGCTGTAAATTGGCTGGGTATAATGTCAGTGTGTGCGCTTGTGTATGTTAGCGTGTGGGTGTGTCAGATAGTGGATAGGGACATTCGTGAATGCTAGCCTGGAGCTTTAAGCAACTACTATCCAAACAAACAAACAAACAAACAAACACACATATAAAGTTTCGGTTTCATATCCTTGTCAATTGTGCACATGAAGCTTACACACGGTTTTCATCCGACATGCTGGATCTTCATTATGTTACTCCACAAGATTTGTTTTTGTCATGCAGGGGCTTTTGTTGGATTAGAAAATCAATAAAAAAGAATATAAATGAAACCTTACTTGGTCCAGTGGAGGTTTACGTTTAGCATTAAAACAGAGGGGATAAGCATCTTGCAACCTCGCAGTTTTAGCATTACAACAGCAAACTGTTCTTTGAACTGTGTGCAAGTGCATTGAAAGCAACTTAAAACTGCATTATAAAGTGTTTATTCAGTGTTTTTGTTTGGTATTTTTTCAGTTAAATTGAATGGGATTCAATGTACAATAAGCAACAACTGCATGCAAATAATGAGTCTAATAGCAGAGTGGTAATGCTATTTCAGCAGAAAAGGGCTGTTGAATTTACCGGTTGAAATTGTAAATTACAACAGTTCTAAACTGTAAAATGAACAGGTTGTTCTGTAAAGTTGTTTACATTTTCACTGCATTTTTTACACAATTATTCTGGCAACTACAGCTGAAGTGTTTCCGTAAAAACAGGATTTTTTTTTTTCTTACAGTGTGGAGGTCTTTGTTATGTTCCTTGTTATGTGTGCAAATACTTGGCCAAGAAAGCTGATTCTGATTCATAAAATGCCTTCCACATTAATTAAAGCCAGCTAGACTAAAATATATTTAATTTTTCATTTCACATTATATCTAAACCCCATCTTATGGACTAAACTGACTTACATGGTCAGTTTAGTCCATAAAGTCATAAAAATGTCAGTGAACTAACATACTGATAATGTATGAATAGAAGAAGCTCTGATCCGCTTCCTTGTGGTCACAGCTTCTGACGAGACAGACTTAATTAAACCCAGAGTCCCTAATAGAGTCTGATATTGTCTTCAAAGTGATTCCATCATCCTCTGGGATGTCACTGGTGCAGAACACTAAAGGCTCCTACCGTTTTTTGGAACCTGCCAGTGACATGGAAATAAGACTTCTGTCCCCTCTTTATTGTTATATTATTATACTTGGGCTATCCATCTTCTATTGTAGGCCTTCTATACTCCAATAATATTCCAACTGCGACATGTTACCGTGGTGTGTTTGTATATTTACCTATAGTGTTAATAGTTAAAGTGCTTTCCTGTGTTATTTGTAACCTATAGTAGGGTATCATTCAGGTTTTAAGAGCAGTGTCCCAGTCAGGATGCTCCTACATATTATGCAGCAGGCTAAAGAGACATATTCTGAATTTCTGCAGTAAATAAAAGATATAAGGAGATATTAGGTTTGGGGCTCCTCCCCCATGAAAATGTGAAGGCTGACTTAAAAATATGAAATTTTACATAATTTTAGACCATTATTATAAATGTCATTTTATTATTTATCACAAAAAACATTACATTTTTTTTGAAAATGTTTGCACTGTAAAACTAAACTATACTTCCTTAAATCAAAACAGCAGATTCAGAAAGCTTTTAAATTTGTCAGCTCGTCCATATTCTCTCTACATTGTTTTTATGTTCATACGGCTTATTAGGCAAAAACGCTGGCGTTGCTCCGCTATGAATCGCCATTATGAATCTCACAGAGAACCTGATATGACAGAAAAGAGTACCGGCAGCTTCAGCAGCATAACATAATTGTGATTGGCCCTGGTGCAATTTTTTTCTTGGGCCCTTGCCCCCTTGTGCACGTACACACACAACCATTCCAGACAATTGCAAAGCAGACAATTGCTATTCCACCACAGAGAGGCTCACCATGCAACTCCCATCCTGCAAACCAGCCTTAGATCAGCACCATGGACAGCAGCCGAAGTGCCAAATTTATCAACGCTAATTTAATAGCCTGCCCTGGACTCAGCAGCCAAATGTTATCACAGACACAGATTTCAGTAGGTGCACATTTTCCAACATAAGACGTAACAATTACGGTTCCATAGATTTAAATCCCTGATGCCAATCCATAATAACAAAAAGAAACCGGTCCTCAGAAGTTCATCATACAGGTCTTGTGCTCCACAAAGTCATTAACAACACTGCATAAGAACCATGTCCTTCTTTATTGGAATGTCTTGGCCGTGAGCGACGCAGCACGACGTGGCACAAACTGAACTGAACTTTTGTCAGACGCCCAGCTGTTTCTATTTATTCCCGTCGCTCGTAGCACTTTGTAACAGAAAAAGCAGAAAACTTCTTCCACGTCTTCTAGCATGATCTGAAAGCTGTAAACATTGCCACTGAACCTACAGAAGGCAGGACTCTCAATGACCCCAGGCATCAAGTGCAGTAAAGCTGGCAGAAGAAGCTTCTCAACACAAACCTCATGCAGCATCCGACCTTGAGTGGAGTTGGACAGGCCTATGGATATTCAATGGAATATATTGCTGTACATTGTGAGAAAAGCAAAGAACTTAAGAGCAGTCAGTTAGAAAACTTTACTCCGCTGAAAACTACTGGTCCACTAAAGACTGCACATTTACAAGCAAACCAATCATCATCACAGTGTAATATGACACGGACTCACCTGTGCTCAGCTCTCCATCAGGCGGCTACTTCTGCTGCCGCTCTGCGCTTTCATGCAAGTCTTATTGCTTTATTCAACCACTTTCTTCCTAACTCTACCTGCTATGTTCTGTTTTTAATGTACCGCAAGGGTGTTATGCACTCTTGGTCAAAGTCTAATGCAAGTGCAGCAGTTAGCAATAAAAACAGATCCAGCCATCCCCGCTGCCATGTTTTCAACATCAATAAACCTTTTAATATAAATAGGCGAGTACGTGCATTCAACCGTTGCTTTCATAAGTCAGTTACAATTTCACATGTTTCTAAAGACATCATCGCTAAAATGATGAAGAATTAAATCAAAAACAAAGGAGTCATCATAATGTAGCACCTAATGGAACCTGAGAGGGCCTTTAGAGCATCAACCTGGAAAGCTATAAAACTGAACTGTACAGCCCGTCAATTTCACTGGGCAGGATGTGGAAACTCAAAGCTCTGACTACTAATGGAGCCTCATAATTCCAAACCCTCTGTCCGCTCACTTTGGAGAATAGAGCAGAAACTCAGTGGACACAATTCTGTTTTTACTTCCTTTTAATAATGCATGAAAGCGAATAGATTCATTTTCCCCCTCTGTTCAATATTTAAGTGCACAAGGCTGATCCTTAGTGAATCTCTGCTGCTGCTCATGCTGCATTGAGTACCTCCTCAGTAAGTGTCCCAATATCTCTTGCTTCTCTGACACCGTCTGAGACAGAGGCCTTATATTGTATGGATTCCCTAGTAAAAAGGTACAGGGCTGGTGGATAATTTCCTCAAGCCACGCTTTTGAGGATCAGCCAGCAGGGGTATTAAAGAGATACATAGTTAGGCTGGTGAATTGAACCCCATTACAACTGGATCTCCACTATTCTTCTCTCTCTGTCTGCATCATCTACTCTGTTTCATATTTTACTCCCTCTACCTGCCGAACGTGCCCCGTCTATATCAGGCCTTGTTAAATAAAAAGCAGTACTGAATATTCAACCCAGTCACCAGAATAAAATGCTGGCATTGTAGGTTTCTGCAAACGTAATATGTAGAAATGTTGATATTTTTTGGTTTAGAAACATCAAGATTCAATATATGTGTACATCGACATCATAGTGTTTTAACCGCTTGTGGCGCTTTTTGCGGTTTCAAAACTGCATTCTCAATTATGTTTGGGTTTAGGTATCGATACTACTTGGTTAAGTTTAGTAAAAGATTATGTTTTGGGTTAAAATAAGTACTTATGGTTTCACATGGGACACGAACATTGGTTTCCTTGGTGAAAGCCCTGTGTTTGACCCATCCATCCACCCAGACCTCCTCCCTATGTCGACTTCCACAGATTTTGATTAAATGTATTTGTGATACATAAAATACAACAACGTATCCTCATACGACGGTTCATATGATATGTTACGAAAAGTCATTCCTCATTTTTCGTGCGTTCTCCAACAACACAGTCTTTTCAAAATAAAGTCAGGTTAGGCTTAGGCAACAAAACTACTTGGTTAGATTTAAGTATGGAAGTTATGTGACAAATAAGTCAAAGTTTGGGTTAAAATAACTGCGGAAGTGGTGTTACTTAAAGGAACAGTGTGTAGGATTTCGCAACATCTAACGGTGAGGTTGAAGATTGAAACTTGTGCCAAGTGTGTAGGAGAACTACGGTGGCCAACATGAAAAAGTAAATAGCCCTCTCCAGAGCCAGTTGTTGTAAGAGTAGTGTAGGTCACTTGGAGAATAGCAGAGTCAGTGTGTGGAGTGTGTGTGTGTACGTGGGAAGTGAGTGGCGAAGCAAGAGAGAGAGAGTGTGGCGGCGAATGTGTGTGAGCGAACAAGTGAGCTAGTGGAGCAGAAGACAGTTTGTTTAGCTCTGAGAATATCTAGTAAATGAACAGTGGAAGTTGGAGTTTGTGCAGAAATAAATGTTGCAGCTCATCAAGACCGACAGAGGTTTCCTGTGTCTTGTTTCCCTGCTGCTGAGTGAAATGACGGGGGTTAACTCCGGAGAGAGTAACGTTATCGACTCTGGCCCAAGCAGGAAAAGTCAACACAATGATTGGTTTTGTCTTTTCTGGGCCACTGTAGAAACATGGCAGCCGACTCCGTGAAGAGGATCTTCTACTTATGTAGATATAATCGTCTCATTCTAAGGTAACGAAAACACGACTCTTATTTTCAGGTAATTATACACTAAAGAAAACATACTTATTAATATTTTACTCCATGGTTCACGATTACGTGGATTACATACAAATTGATTTCGTAGGATATATACGAATTACAGTGCATTACTTATCATGGGTATAGCTACAAACAGTGTAGACCTGAATACAAAATGTATTAGTTTTGTTATATGTGAACGTAATTTTTAGGAGACCAGGCTGGAATATTTTTTTTCTTTTAGTACATTCCGTGGCTCATTCTGCTATTTCAAAGAAATTGAGAACTTGTATCCGTTTCCATTTCCACATTATGATTGTAAATGAAGGGTTCTTGTATATTTTCACCAGAATATGAAACCTCATATTAGGACAGATTAAATTTATGGTCTTTTTGGAGAAATTGGGAGATAGTATTTCAGTATAGAAGTAAAATACTAATACGTAGTTAATGAACGGAATAATAAAAAATGAATATGTGCTTATTGAAACCCTTTCATGGACAATTTGAAATGTTAATGCTTTGTGGTCGCTTGAGTCCCTTAATGATAACATATTATGATGGCTGTTGCTACACAACTACCACCCCGAACTGCAGATGGCAGAGAGGAAACATGTTTACAGAAGAGGTGATGTGAAACTTAGAATCAATTATGTCATATTCACATTTAATCCATATTCAGAGTGGGGAAAAGAAACAGGCACTCTGTGGCTGTCTGTGGTGATTTCGTTTGCTAGTATGAATATTTACAGGAAGCTCCAGACACATGTAATAGGACTTCTTACAATTTTGTCATGTTGTGCTTTCCAGAACAGCCCATACAGGTGTTAAAGGGCCACTCTAGCAATTTAGTATTTCACTTCCATAAAGCTGATGGACTTACAAGAGACAGATTTTAAAAAGGAATTGCCAAAATTGAAGCACCAAAGGTCGAGATATCTCTATCTTTCTATACCTGACACTAAAAGTCAGGTATAAATCAAGCCCCCAAAACACTGAGTCCTACATTTCCCACAATGCCAGTAGTGTCTTTCATTAAACCCTTCCTGGCTAATAAATGTTCACGACTTTCAAACTCCTCATCCCTAACACAAGCTTTCTACTAAACATTTGAAGTCTCCAAGCCCAAGACGGTGATGACATCATCAGGGTTATTTTCTCAGATGTCAGAAATCTCCCCACGGAGCCAGAGAAGACATTAAAAGACTGTTTTCACAGGATGAATTCTAAACTTGTTATACATTTTCTGATTTTATGTAAATAGTCTTTACTAGTTGTGACAAAATAATTTACTTTTTTAAATTTTCATTAACAATAACGCTTGTACTGATCAGTGGGGCAACTCGGGGGTCTGAAAAGCCAGTGCGGAACTCCCTTAAACCTGCATTCTTCCTAATATCCAGCAGGGGGCAACTCCTCTGGATACAAAAAAGAAGTCTGATTGTATAGAAGTCTATGAGAAAATGAGCCTACTTCTCCCTTGATTCATTACCTCAGTATACATTGTGAACATGAGTTTATGTTCTCAATCGCTAGTTTCAAGTCTTCTTCAATACAGCATGATGTTCATTTAGTATATAATGGTCCCATTTAGAGTCAAATAGACCATAAAGCAGGGTATACTTTAGGGCATGGCTAACTTGTGATTGACAGGTCGTTACCACAGCGTTGTCCGGTCTGGGTTTTGTCCATGTTTTTGAAAGTGAATTATAATCTTTTTGGCCAACTGAAAAATGTCTTATTCAGCGTTCGGTTGTGCATAGCTCCACCCTCTTGTTTCACTTCTGGTTGAAAAAAAACAAACAAGATAGCAATGGCCAAAAAACCAAGATGCTGACAGCCAAAATGCCGAACTCTTGGCTTCAAAACGGCAGTCCACAAACCAATGGTGTCTACGCCCACTTATACAGTCTGTGGAACAGAGTGAAGGGCAATAGAACCTGTTTGTCTCAGTGTTGCTGAATAGCACTACGTCCCTATTTTGTTATCATGATGACATTTTATTTATGGTTCATTGTTTACCAAATGCTACTCTTTCTACTGCTAATAGTAAAAATAATAATGCATCACTATTAATGTATATAGTAAGCACTTGATACAGTAAACACCATTGATGTATCAAGTGCTTAATATATTCCTTTTTTCTAGTTCTACATTCTGACTCAGCATTAAAGCATCATGTAAATGAGATGTTGTTGGACGTTTCAAGCTTGGAAGGCAGTAAGGCAGCCTGACCTTCTGCATGAAAACAATAATCTTGCCAGAGGAGGAGATCTTCCACAGAGTTATGGTATAAGGTTGGGTTGACAGTGTCATCTTATTCTAAATTTTATTTGCTGATTGCTGAGCATGACTATACTCGGGGGACGTTTTGGACCTTTCCCAAGACTCTGAGGGGAGAAGACAATTTCGAAAATCATCCCCTGCATTATTTCAATTTATCCTATATGGTAAGTTGGCAAAGCATGGCAGACAATGACAATAATGGGCATCCATTAATGAATTGGAAGCAGGAGACATTTCCAGTGTATACTATGGGTATACAGCTTTAATTGAATAAATGGAGCGCTATGATTTGTATTCTTCAAGTAATCAATAGTGTGAAGTTTGTAAAGATGCAGTCCTAATAATCTTAAAGTTGTTGGCTCTTTTTAAAAAACAGTTTGAATCCGGTGAACTTTGCTCTTCCTCTCTCTTGTTTCATCTCTTTACTATCGCTGTTTAATAAAGATAAAATAATAAAACAGCTGAACCATGATGAGAACATTGGTTAACCCAATGGAGAGCACACAAGCCAAATGTGCAAAAAATGCAGCATTTTTCACAGTGATCACACAGAGGTTACTGTGTGATCCGTAGGAAAATACAACATGGAACTTTAACCTCTTCCACTCCTTGAGTGTGCCGGCACCCTCGGCCGACTTACTTTTTTCAGAGGCTGTAGCAGGCTCAGTTTTAAAGCTAGAGTGAAGGTATGATTTGGAACTAGAAAACCTAAGGAAAACCTCTGAGCCACGGGGCGGCTGTGGCTCAGAGGGTAGAGCAGGTTGTCCACCACTCGGAAGGTCGGTGGTTAGATCCCCGGCTGCTCCGGGTCACATGTTGATGTGTCCTTGAGCAAGACACTTAACCCCAAATTGCTCCCGAAGGCATAGCCATCGGTGTGTGAATGAGTATTTAGATTAGATCCTGATGGGCAAAGTTGGCACCTTAGTAGTGTATGAATGTGTGTGTGAATGGGTGAATACTGACATGTAGTGTAAAGCGCTTTGAGTGGTCGGAAGACTAGAAAAGCGCTATATAAATGCAAGTCCATTTACAATTGTTACCTACCATGCCATGTTAGCATGAAGTATGCTAAATAAAGCTATGAGGTAATGCAAAAATCTTAAAGAGGAAAAACTGACATGGTGATTTTAAAGGGGTCCCTTGACCTCTAATCTCAAGATATGTGAATGAAAATGGGTTCTATTGGTACCCACGAGTCTCCCCTTTACAGACATGCCCACTGTATGATAATCACATCCAGTTTGGGGCAAAACCATGCAGTGTGTTGGATGCAGTATACGTGCTATTTTCAGCTATTCTAAAATGGTGTATTTGAATATTTCTATTATTTGATCTAAACCCGTATACACTTTCACATCATTAGGATTTAGTTATACTTGCATGCAATAGAATGCCACTGCTGTCAAAAGCAGTTTGTTTAGGATGTTAATATGATTGCTTTTATAGATAATTCCTCTTCATAATGTTGTTTACAGAACTATTCACTTAGTCGTGGAATTAGTTTTTTCCACAAAGTTCTAATTTGTTTATGACTCACCACCATCAAAATTGACCAAACCAATTACGAATGGAACTCTAGTTAATCAGATTATATTGAAATTAAAAATGACTTTTAAAATTGAAACTATTGCCAGACAAATTGTTAGGATGTAAATTATGCATGTAGTGAGCTGGTATTTTTTAGATGAGGATACGAGTTATCCCGAGGACATTCAGTAATGAAGAGAGAAAACTTGTAATTGTTTCGAGATTTTCCACTGGGCTGTTCATATCTAATTCCTATGGATGTCACTGATGGTGTGCACTGTATGCTATTTTGTGGTAGAAGAAGCTCTAACCAAAAGGTCTAACCAACCAGTACAGAATCACAGATATCTCTGTGGTTATTCTGTAGCAGCCTGGTGGTGGTTGCACATGATTTCATCAAAGGCAACAGATGTAACACATGCGTGTGTCCTGTAGGGATTCAACCAATGAAAGAAGACGGCTTTTATACGGCCTTGGTTGTGGATGATAGATACTCGTAAGAATCACAGTGTATTACAGACTGCTACACTGACGATTAGAACCATTGCCCTAATAACTTTGGGACAAGAGTTGGGGCTATTTGGATAGCGATGCATGATTGATATGACTGTGTTACCTTTCCATTTGTTGATTGGCTGACTTGTTGATTAATTTGCTGATTGGATGAGACGGGTAATGTGACTGGCAGAGAGGATAATGACTAATGACCACACCCTCTGATTTATACTCCACTTCCCCTGACCCTTTCACACATAGTGTGACATGCCAAAACACCAATAGAACTGAAAATAATAAATGGGGTTTGAAGGGTTGCTAGTCTGCTGGTATTCTACAAATGCACCAGTTCAGTTAACACTATCTGTAGCATCAAGTTGGTCTGAACTGGAGGAAGCACAAGCACATTTACGGAAAACATGGAGGATGCTTCTGCCTGTGCAATATGGATTATCACTGCACTTTTATTTATAAATCTCTTTATTTTTTAACATTTATTAAGTTCCTTATTGTGTGTCCCTATAGTTTTTTTCTACAGCATTGCCAAGCAACCAGCTCGGAGGATATGTCATTAGCCTATGGGTCAGGTCTTGAGTCTTAATGTGTCAGGCCAGGTCGGGTCCTGAATTGATTTAGAGATAATTGCGGGTAATGGGTTGGTTCCAATGCAGAGCTTTACAGGTGGAGTGCATGCAGGACACTGGACAGAAGATGAAAAATGTCTTACCGGTTTGCAAATGCGGTAAAACGTTTTCAATAACCTTTCTTATTTTTTATTTTTTTTGCATATTGTCATGTAGGATGAAAAATTGTGTGTTTACATGTGGCTGCCCCACAAAACGTTTTGCCAATGTAAAATTGAAAAGGTCCAGTGTATAGAATCTGGCGGTATCTAGCGGTGAAGTGAGGAGATTGCAACCAACTCTAGCCTCTCCCGTGTGCCAAGCGTGTTGGAGAGCTAGGGTGGCCAAAGCGAATGGCCCTCTCTCGGGCCAGTTGGAGCAGAGCCAGTGCATAGAGTGTGTGTGTACATGGGAAGTGAGTGGTGAAGCAAGAGAGAGGGAGCAGTGGCGACAGGAGCGAGTAACAATATCGACTCCGGCCCAAGCAGGAAATGTTAACAGAGTTTGATTTGTCTGTTCTGGGCTACTGTTTAAACATGGCGGTGCAACATGGCGTGGAGAGGAACTGCTCCCTATGTAGATATAAACGGCTCATTCTAAGGTAACGAAAACACAACGATTCTTATTATCAGGTGTTTATACATTAAAGAAAACATACTTATTAATATACTATATTCCATTTCTGCCAATAAATCCTCAAAATTGTTACACAGTGGTTCCTTTAGAGAGGACACTCCAAGGACAATACAACACGCAGACAGCAGGAGGGATCAAACCGCCAACCTAGTGGTTAAAGGACAACCCACTGAGCTTCACCCACCACATAGACATGGAAATGTTCATAGCATTTTTTTGTTGTTATGTTATAGCTTATTAGTGTGACCTGTAGACACTGTTTTGCGTATTATTACATTGCTGGACAAAATGTGAATATGAAGATAAAAAGTGACTTTCTAGTAACTCTACAATGTGCCAAAAGTTCATAATATATCCTTAACAGACAACTAATACATTGCTTCTCATTAAATATACAGTGATTTGGGGTCACCTGCGCCTCTGGATTGGTTTTCAAACAGGTCAGGAGGATGCACCGTTTAACAAATCCTTGCATTCTCTCAAGGACAATCACTCACAGTACTCCGAAATTTTTTTTTTTTTTGCATTTCTGTCTTTCCACTGTATTTTCCCTGAAGATCACAAAGAATTACTGTTGATTCGGGGGAGATATATTTGGGCCAGTGGGCTCAGTTGTCGTTTCTCTGGGACCATCACCATCGTCATCATCATCATCATCATCATTGCTGTGATGGGACTGTTGTTCTGCCTAAGTAACTCCATTTGGCCAATTAGCCCATCGCCAGGAAGTGCTCCCCTATTATTTTTCTCCCCTCGGCTCTGATGAAACAATGTCAGGCAGAGGCATTTGTTAGCTGATTATACTACCGTGACATTCAACCGCATGACTCTGTTTAGAGCGACAAAATCTCATAAAACATGTAGCGGAATGAGAGTCGACAGTTGCTGATAGATTGAGGGAGAGAGAGAGAGAGAGAGAGAGAGAGAGAGGGGGGAAGACTGTGAGAGGACTGAGTGCGTTCGCCCTTGGCTCCATGCGGCAGTTTTTACAATAACAATTAGAGTGTGTGAGATATAAAAGCTAATGATCAGGTCTGTCATATTTGCATATGCAAAGAGCAGTGGGCTGATTGCTTGCACGAAACGGCACTTAGAGAGCGTAATTAGAGAAGTCTGGCGGTGGTGATGTCGACAGCCAGAACAGTGGAGAGATTCCCTCTTAATGAGGCTTGTCACGGTACGCTCTGCCTCAAGTCTCTGCTCCGTGATCTGACACACACACACAGCCATACACACAGCAATACACACACAAACACAGACTTTAACCCCTGTCTACAGTCTGTAACCCAGTTAAGAAAGCATTTTACTTTACTCATGGGTTTTTACATGAAAGTCTAACAGCCCAAACAACACAAACACTGACACACAAACAAACTTCAAGTCAAATCAGGCAAACACACACACGAACCCATACAGACATCATATCCAGCTATCTGGTCTAATCAGGATATTCAGTCTAATTACAGGACATGCTGATATGAAACAGAGCTCATTTAAACGTCTTCCACTGTCTCCTGCTGAAAGGAATTTCTTTTCCCTTTTTCATGCAGAAAAATATTGTCTTTGCGCGGCTTTCTGCAGGCAGTGTCATAAATTTCTCCTCCTATTACTCATTTCTTTTGTCTGCTCATCCATGGTGGTCGTTACTACTTCCGCTGTTTATTCCAAACAAACCAGAGACTAAAAATCTGTCACTTCCTCAGCAGCGGAGACTTTTTTCTGGCTACCAGACACTGTGAGCCAGACTCATGAAGCTCTGTGGATATTCAAGGCTTAATGACTGTACAGTGTACACAAAAGTAGAAATTTATAAACTCATGCATTCGGAGTGTGTTGTGTTATGTCATTGTGACAAACTGCAGCATTGGACATTTGTTCAAACACTTAACTTATGTTTACCTTTTCCTGACCTTAACCTCCTCTGTGAATGTGAAGGACTGATGTCTGTCCAAACACCAGACAAGAACATCAATATTGGACGACTTTTCAAATCCCTGAGTTGCACTCAACGACCAGTGCCAACATTTTAAAAAATCTCACTTCCTACAATATCTCTGCACGGCAACTTATGGCAAATAAACTGAACTAAAACACTAATGGTAAGGGAAAGATCATGGGCATGGGTAAACAAAAATTTGTTTAAGGAGAGATTTTGGTCATGGTTAAAATAAACCAATGTTGACAATGAACAGCAGTCTCCCATGTCAAAGTCAGACATATGACGTAGTTTGTTTATAAAAGTTAGCGGGCCTACATTGGCTATAGGATGCTTTTCCTCCCGCCCTCACTCCTCCATCCTCCTGCCTGTGACCCAGAAATTGATCGAGGTCCGCCATCATCAATGATGATCCAATCCTTTAAATGCATCTCGGAGGACAAGAGGAGAGAAGAGAGGAGGCTCTCAGAAGAGCTTAGAGTGAGAAAGATGCATACGTCTTTTACCGGACGGCAACACCCCTCCGATCAGAATTATTGATTGGTCAGCTGATCTATGTAAAAGTTGCAGCAGGGCTGTTGTGGAAACAGCATTACTCTAATATTAATAATGTAGAATGAATTGAATACTGTAGATTAGACAAACTACCTGTGGAAACAGGTATGACAGCACCAATGACAGCGAGGAAAAGTGAAAGAAGCCAGGAGCCAAATGGAAAAGCACCCTAAGTCTCGTTCTGTGGGTAAATCTCAATTCCCTAAACTGCATCCACGTCTCCCTCAGTTATGTCTTTTCCTTGCTTCTTAGTCCCACTGAATATGCAAGGAGTGAAGAAGGAAACAGTAGGGCTTTCAATCGATTGAAATATTTAATCATGATTAGTCGCATAATTGTCCATAGTTAATCGCGATTAATCGCACTTTTTTTAACCGTTCAAAATGTACCTTAAAGGGAGATTTGTCAAGTATTTAATACTTTTATCAACATGGGAGTGGACAAATGCAAATGTATGTATACTGTATGTTTATTATTGGAAATCAATTAACAACATAAAACAATGACAAATGTTGTCCAGAAACCCTCACAGGTACTGCATTTAGCATAAAACATATGCTCAAATCATAACTTGGAAAACAGCAGCCCAACAGGCAACAACAGCTGTCAGTGTGTCAGTGTGCTGACTTGACTATGACTTGCCCCAAACTGCATGTGATTATCATAAAGTGGGCATGTCTGTATAGGGGAGACCCGTGGGTACCCATAGAACCCATTTTCATTCACATATCTTGAGGTCAGAGGTAAAGGGACCCCTTTGAAAATGGCCATGCCAGTTTTTCCTCCTTTCCAAAATTTAGAGCAAGTTTGGAGCATTTTTTTTGCCTCCTTCGCAACAAGCTAGTATGACATGGTTGGTACCAATGGATTCCTTAGGTTTTCTAGTTTCATAGGATACTAGTATATTCACTCTAGTTAGTGGCGTTAAAACAAATGTGCATTAACTCACTATTATCGTGGTAACTTTGACAGCCTTAGTTCATTTAAATCTCAGCAGCAACTTTGAAAATGGCCATACCAGTTTTTTCTTGCCATAATTTAGCGTACCTTATGACCGTCATATAGCCTCCTTTGCAACAATCTAGTATGACATGGTTGGTACCAATGGATTCCTTAGGTTTTTTAGTTTCATATGATGTCAGCATCTTCTTAAACCTGTCAGTCGGCTGTGGCCTGTAGCAACTTCTGATGGCTTGGAGTTTGCATTTGTCTGTATAGGCACTGTCCAAATACTAATAGGGGTGTACAGTCATCACTGTTGTCTTTCTGTACGTTTAGATATGTTTTAAACAGTTTGACAAATATCTGCACATTTATTAAAAACTGCATTCTTGTACTGGGCACATATTATTTGTCTGTCTACTCCGATATAAAACTGCAGTGGAGTTGATGTAATATTAGATCGGTCCGATCAGCTTCAGCGATCAACCAATAAAGGGGTTGTCGGTGTGATAAAATACTTCCTTGAAGGTTGGTCTCGCGTATCCTTGTTCATGTCTCCTGGAGGTGGGCAAAACTATGCTGGGCTGTACGTGAGGCCTCCACATGCTGAACTAATTAGAAAGATAAAGGTGTAATTTGTCTCACCCTAACAGGTGGAACAAAGCTAAAAGAAGAGTCAGGGGGGATGTCAATCAAATAGTCTGTACACACCCACACAGACCTGATAAGAGGTCTATTCAGCCAGTGAAATCACTTGTGTGGGTGTGCCATAGGTGTGCAGGGCCTTTCAAGGGAACGTGGTAGAGAAAGGACTTTTCCACACACAGGTACATTTTTGTTAGAATACACTAGTGCTCAGGGACTCCTCATTCAAGTCCTTTTGTATTAAATTTAATATAGTTCTGCCCCAGAGAGCACTGCGTTGAAGAAAGCAAAAGGTTTGACAGGAGAGACAGACGTTCATTAACATTCACAGCTGTCTGGGATTTACAGAAGAGTCGCCATCCGACTTGCATGTAAGAACGTGGGAAAATATGCCAAACAGACAAAACAAGGCAATCAAACCAATCTTAAAAGAACATTCGTAAATATTAAGTGACTGCAGTAAATTCAGAACAAAACTTCAAAAACCCATATGAGTGGAACGTTGACTTATTTTTTCACGTCAGTCTTTAGTTCGACTCGCCGGTATCATCAGTCCCATGAGTCACGTGACCTAACCTTAAGTGGTTGTATTGCCTAAACCTAAATTCTTGTGAAAACTGAAGTTTATTTTGAAAGGACACTATGCTTGTAACAAGCGTATATTGACACCACGTCCCTGGTCCGTCCAAAAGTAACGCAAGAGAGGTACCCCGTGCGTCGGTCTCCGATGCCGAGGGGCACTGACCAAGCGGCGGTATTTGACGAGTTGGGAGTGAGAATGTGTTGCACACAGGTGAATATTTCTTTGAATACACCTGTGCTCAAGGCTTCCTCATTCATACTTTTAAAGTATGTTTGTATTAAAGTTAATATAGTCTTGCCCCAGAGAGCACTGCGTTGAAGACAGAGAAAGGTTTGATAGGAGAGACAGACGTTCATTAACATTCACAGCTGTCTGGGATTTACAGACGAGTCGCCGTCCGACATGCATGTAAGAACGTGGGCAATATATGCCAAACAGACAAAACAACGCAACCAAAGTAATCGTAAAAGATTTGTAAATCTTAAGTGTTTGCAGTAAATTCAGAACAAAACTTTGGCTATTGACCTTCAAAACCCCACATGAGTCGAACCCTTTACGAAGCACAGAAATACCTCTTCCTGTAAGCAAAGAAAACCAACCTGGTATTCTAGGAGCCTTATCCTCCGGGGGGCATATTCTTGCCACAAGATCGATATCTCTCTCCCTTTACCTTTATCAATCTGTCTCTCCCACCCTTTGCGTTCCCCCCCCCCATATTCTTTTTTCTATTTTATTCTGCCTTCCCTCAATCTATCTCTCTCTGTCTCTTTTACTACCATTTATCTCTCCTTTCTTTCCTCAATCTATCTCTCTCCCTCCTCCGTATCTCTGTCTCTCCGTGTATTAAAATGCTTCATTTTGGACCCACTCTCGGCTCCCACACTGCAGCTTTTGTCGCCTCGGTCAAAACTAGAGAGCATCTCATCAGCTTTGTGAAGATCAATTTGTCTGTCCTTTCTTTCCCCTGTTTGCCTCAGCATAATATATTATCCCTCTCTCCCACTGAAGAATGTCTGTTTGTCATGTTAAATCAAGACAAGAGATGGAGGGGAAGCAGATTTGGGGTGTTGGAAATGTAGGAGCCATTAGATGTGTGGTGGAAAACTTAAAAGTGAGCTTGTAGCTTGTCTGCTCCGCCTCCAGAGGACCAGCGACTGTCGGATGTAAGAAAAACCCTGATGACAGTGGATATGAGTAAAGCTACTGGACCTGATAACATCCCTAAGAACATGTGCCAACCAGCTATGTTGAGCCACCATCGTCCCTGTACCTAAAATGCCTGGGTAACACTTGATAGAAAACATAATTTATAAATGGTTAATGGATTAAACAGTTTATTGTTGCACACATAACATTTGATATACTATATCAAGTATTTGTTAATGATTATGAAATTATTTGTAAACCTTTAAGAAATTGTTTGTAAAACATGTATAAACATTACATAGATAGATATTTTAAACATTTTGTCAATGTTTAATAATTAGTATGTAAATATAAATTTGGATGGCTATTATAAAGTCGCAAATTATGATTATAATACCTTGTTAATTGGTTAATAAATACTTTGTAAAGCATCTATGAACATGATTTAGATAGATAGTTAATACATTGTCAATGGTTAATAATTGGTTTCCGGTCCATCTATCTATGTAATGTTTATAGATGTTTTACAAACAATTTCTTAAAGGTTTACTTAATATAATATATATACTTAATATAAAATGTTATAATGTGTGCAACAATAAACTGTTAATGGATAATTTGCTAATGTAATCAGAATGTAATTGTTATCGTCTCTTATCAGCTGTGATACAATATATAATTTATAAACTATTTAATATTATACAACTAATGATAAAATAACAGAAATTTTAGCATTACTAATGATTAGTAAACATTATTCATTATAATAGTTTGTTAACAGTAAACTAACTATTAACTAAGTTTAATTAACTATCAATTTACCATTTATAAATGATGGTTATAAATAAAGTGTTACCGAAATGGGTTCTCCAGGAACGTCAAAAACAACATCCCAGCCAGCCTGGACCCTCACTAGTTTGCATACCGAGCCAACAGATCCACAGAGGATGCCATCTCCACTGCCCTCCGCTCACCCTCACACATCTCGAAAATAACAACACCTACATCAGAATGTTTGTTGATTTCAGCTCAACATTCAATACAATCTCCCCAATGAAACGCATTGGCAAACCTAGCTCTGGGCTTGAGTAGCACACTCTGCAACTGGATATTGGACTTCTGATTGGTGGTCACACCTCCTCCACTCTAGTGTTGAACATCGGAGTACCCCAGGGCGGTGTGCTCAGCCCCCTCCTGTTCATGCTGTACACCCACGACCGCAACCCCCGACACAGAGAGAACTCTGTTGGGAAGTTTACGGCCGACCCCATCGTCATCGGCCAGATTACAAACAACATTGAGAATTCATAGCAGGAAGAAATCATCATCGTCAGCAAAATCAAGGAGCTGATCGTTGATTTTAGAAAAACAGAGGCAAAGTCACACAACCAACAATGGAGCTGAGGTGGAGCAAGTGAACAGTTTTAGGTTCCTGATAATCATCATCTCAGAGAACTTGACATGGCTATCACACATGTCTACTCTGGTCAGAAACGTATGTATTTCTTAAGGAAACTTAAGAAAGTTCTAGAATTCCCTGGCCAAATTAGGAGCAATAGAAAGCATCCTGACTAGAAACATTACAAACAGGCATGGTTTGTGCACGGCCCAGGACAGTAGGGCTCTGCAGCGGGTGATTAAAAACTGCCTAGAACATCAATGGTATTCTACGGAGCATCAGTTATATCAGTGAGGTGAGGTGCCTGCGCAGAGCCCAAAGGTTATAAAACTAGAGACCATCTTGTGATGGAATCACACAGCTAGGACGCCAAATCGGGCCAGGGGCGTAAAGTGTGTGTGTGTGTGTGTGTGTAGGGGGGGCAATGGCCTCTTGCCCACTTCCTACACCCCTACTTCCAGCGCCCTTGATCTCAACTACACGTCTGTAATGTTCCGGGACTGCATCTTGCACGGTTGCGACGCTATCACAGTCACAAAATCTCTCTGTAGGGTTAGGGTACACCTGACTGAGTCGCTGTCACGGCTGCCAAAGAATATGCCCACCCCAGCAACAGCCTGTTTACCCTGCTGCCGTTGGGTAAGCGATACAGAAGTAGCCGCTCTCGTACCACCAGATTATAGAACAACTTCTTTTCTCAGGCTGTGAGACTCCTCTTCTTCCATAATTTTTTTTATTTTTTTTTTTAGTTTTTAGTTTTTGTCTTGTGTAGCTTAAAAGGACAACAACTTGCATTTCGTTGGGCAATCCTGTGTTGTACAATGACAATAAATTAACCTTGAACAAGGGGGCCTCAAAAATCAAGAGGATGTGTCGTTACCGGTTTTGATTCTCTGTTGTGAAAACCCAATATAATTAATAGTGTTTCACAGACAAAAATAATATGACATATTTCTGTACATTTATTCATTTATTTTCTTTCTATCTCCTCTTAATTTTGACCTACTTCTCATGATTCATTTCAGCCTGACAGTGTCAAGCTTAACATTCACAGATAGTAGATCGTCTTTCTGATACTCTAGTCTTTGTATTTTTAGTGAAAATGCTTTCACTACATGGCAACTTGGAGAATGTGGAAACACTTTATTACTTTATTGTTTTTACCAGCCGCGACAGCGACGCTGGTATTGTTTTAACCTTTTGAGTCTCTGTGTGTGTGTCATCATGGCAAAATGTGGTCCTGGAGACACCTACTGTAGCGGGAACTACCACAGAGGAGGTTTTGATTACTTTACTAGGTGTTTATATGTCTGCGTACAGATTGTGTGACCATGATAGGATCGCAGCCGTGCAAGATGCTTACTTTACTTGCTAGTTCAGGCTCCATAACAGTCGTAGTATATCCAACAGGTAAGGTGGTTCCTTGATGATTGATTCCAGGAGGGTGAAGGAGTCTGTCTAGCTGTAGAAGGCCTCTGGCATTAAGGACTGAGCAGAAATGTATCATCAGGCTGCAGATGTCACAGCTGAAGAAGCAGCACAAGCAGGAAGGAGCCAAATGCAGACTAGGAAAAAGGCTGATACAATGAAGATACTTAAATTAACAAAAAGCTTACAGGCTGAGAGTCCCAAAAGCAGACTGGAACAGCAGGCAGATAAACAAGACTCCATGTGACAATGAAGACAAACTGACAAAAGACGAGTGGAGCACAGAGACTAAATACACAAGGAGAGAGATAATGAGGGACTGGAAGTAATCTAAACATGACACATGAGAAGTGAACTTTCAAAATAAAACAGGAAACAGACCCAGGACCATGACAGCAAATGGGATAGTTGAACAAAAAAGCTTGGATGTGTCAGGTGTTTCTGTATTTGTTTTTAAGACAACTTGTTTACTCAGGAAAGGAAGGTCATTACCCAGGCTGAGAAAAGGATGATCTTTAAATTGACAAGCATTGCTGGACATTCATAGGAAATAACTTGTCGTAAGATGTCATACAAATCGTTGTATGAGGATACGTGAACAGGTAAGCTGTTCATCCAGTGTGACATCCAAAAGCTTCACTTCACGGACCTTCTCCAAAGCCATACCCTTCATTGAGAGGGTTAGTCTTTAGTTACGTGACTCGTCTGTATCGTCAGCCCCGTGAGTCACGTGAGTCGCTAGTCAGTGAAATTAACGTCAACCACAACCATTTCCTAACCCTACCCAAGGCCTATGGAAGGAGGCTGGGTCACGGGCGAACATGGGTCTTGGGGTATGGGGTATAACACATGCGCAGTGTAACAGAAGCTGCGGTCGTTCGTTGCAATTGGCTCAATTTCGGCAAGTGCAGGCAAGATTTTACTGCGCATGTGTTATACCCCCGGAGATATGACGTGTGACCCAGCCTCCTTTCCATAGGTCTTGACCCTACCTAAGTGGTTGCGTTGCCTAAACCTAACTTCCTGTCAAAATGGAAGTTTATTTTGAAAGGACACTATGCATGTAACACGTGTATATTGACACACTGCCCCCAGTCCGTCCAAAAGTAACGCAAGAGGGGCACCCTCTGCGTTGGTCTCCGATGACGAGAGGCACTGACCAAGCGGTGGTATTTGACGAGTTGAGAATGAGAATGTGTTGGTTCGGCAAGTAACCCTTCATCCAGTGGACAGCATTTGCACTGAAGCCATATGCCGAACATATTTTTCAGTAGCGGCCCAATCACATTGAAAGCAGCACTTAAGTCAAACAAGACAGCCTCAACAATTTTTATTTTTATTTGACTCATCAGTCATTGCTGTTAAGGTCGTACAGGTTGAGTGGGCATCTTTATAGGCATGCTGAAACTCAGTCAAGACAATTAACAGAAAAATAATTCAAAATTTGATCGAACACTAGTCTTTCGATAAGTCTACTAAGAGTAGGAACAATACTAATAGGTCAGCGGTTCACCCCACTGCAGGTACTCCTACAGATCTTAGATAATGGAATGATTTTGGCAGCGTTCCATGCCTGAGGGAAGACACTTTCTTTCAGGCTAAGGTTACAAATGTGACATACTGGTTCTGCAATGTAATCAGCTGTAATTCTAATTACTTTACTGTCAAGGTTATCCAGTCCAGACTGTCTAATTTTTTTTACAGAGATCAGAACGTTTTTTTAACCTCCTCCAGTAGTGCTGGTTTAAAGTTAAACCTACAATCTTTGTTTTTCATGATGAACTATTTAATTAGTTCTTCAGAAAGTTCACCATTTCAGATATTCATATTGTCCTCGACTGTTAACCTTTTCAATAGAGAAGTCATAAAATAGTTCCCAATTTTGAAGGGTTTTGTGATGAATGCACCATCCATGAAGGCAAAATTATTAATTTTAGTCTTGCCTAATATGTCATAAAAGAATACCATAATTTCTTCGCATCATGCAAAGTTCATGAATCTTGTTTTGAAAATTATTCCAGTCTATTCATTTTTGTGTCCTTGTTTCACGGTATTTATCTATTGAATAGAGTCTCCCGATTTTATTTCCGCACGTTTCATTTCATCCCGGTGATCCATGCATGTTTTTAATTCATCATTGAGCCACGGGGCTGCTCAAAGTGAATTTTTTTTGTTGCTGCATGTTTGTCAGCGACTATCTGTAACATTTCTATATTCGCAATGGGATACCCGTCTCTTTCATTGTACTCTGTCCCTCTGTAGAATTTTTCATCATTAATACATTTTTCTTTGCAAAAGGATTTATGAGATCTTTGCAACACAATTCTTGGCCCAGCCCTGGCTGTGTCTACATAGGCTGCGGGATGAAAGCAGCATGTCAGCAGAGCAGCAGTGTCTGTGCTCCGTTGGTGTCTACACAGGAGGTCACCTGCGTTTCGGCAGTTTTGGCAGTGCTGGCAGTGTTATGAGCCAAATACACAATCACTGTAGTTACTGTATTGTACAACATATAAGAAAATAGACTGGAAGCCTAAAAAGACAGTTGATAGTCGACAGATCTTATTGATTAAAATAGAAGCATATCTGTTCTGGCAGATGACTGAAACACATCCTATGCTGAGGCGATAGTACTAACCACTGCACCACCGTGCAGCCCTGTTTTTGGCATATTTGGGCAAAAATTCCATTATAACCTTTCAGCATATTGTAATTCAAGTGTTCTGAGAGAAAACTACCCTTCTGCACCTCCTCATGGCTCTGTTTTCAAGCATTAAAAAATCCAGCATGTGACGGGAGACTTTGGCCAATCACAGGTCATTTCAGAGAGAGAGAGAGAGTTCCTATTGGCTGTTCATTCAATGGAGGCAGCTGTCAATCACTCGCAATCTCTGACTTAATGGTCAGACTAGGCAGCGCTGATCAAATATAAATTAATATTCTGTTACTGTAATGCTTATTTCTTGCGTAAAGTGTTCTCAGAAACACCGTGTAGTGTACTGTTTAGCTGTAAAATGAGAAAGTGTGCTCCGGCTGGTGGGCGGTGCTCGGTATTTCCTCAACTGATATCGACATGGCGGCCTGGTCACAAACGTTCTCATTTTACAGCTAACCAGTGCACTACAAGATGTTTCTTAAAACAATTTATCCGCGAAATAGGCATTACAGTAACAGAATATTCATTCATATTGATCAGTGCTGCCTAGTTTGACCGTTTGCGATTGATTGACAGCTGCTCAGAGAGCGCAGGCTCCAGCTCGGCTCTGATTGGTTGTTTTCCTCCGGTCTGTACCTCTCATGCACTACTGTCAGGATATAGTGACTCTTTTATAAAATAACTTTTTTAATCATATTTTCTCCAATCTTGCCTTCTGCTGCTTTACGGCAAGAACACAATACATTCGGAATGGGATCATTTGTTGATGGTCTGGCCTTCATTGTGATCAAATCTCAGTCAAGTGTAAAGGCAATCTGTACAGCTTGGCCACATTTCTGAGAAGAAAATACCAACAAGTTGAAAGGTCACATAAGTCTGCTTCTTTCAGCTATCTAAAGCAAGCCTGGCAATAAGCTTTAGACGAACCCGTCCTTGATAAAGCAAACAACTAAGATAACTTTACCTGCTATCTGAGGCCACTTCTTCAGGTCACTCTCCCATCAGTCAGTAGTAGAAAGCATGAAATATGATCACATTTTATCGTTTAAAGAAAAAGTTCGACAATTTTGCTTTCTTGCTGAGAGTTAGATAAAAGGATCAACACAACTCTTACACTCTTAACCACTTTTTTTTTTTATTTTTAACCGAATCCATAATCTTTTTCTAGGCCTACCAAGTTCTTCTGTTGTCTAAACCAAACCAAGTAAACATAAAAACTAAGAAACCTATGTTGGGAGTTTATTTTGAAAAGACACTGTATGAATGTAAATGGACTTGCATTTATACTAAGGTGCCAACTTTGCCCATCAGGATCTAATCTAAATACTCATTCACACACCGATGGCTATGCCTTCGGGAGCAATTTGGGGTTAAGTGTCTTGCTCAAGGACACATCGACATGTGACCCGGAGCAGCCAGGGATCGAACCACCGACCTTCCGATTGGTAGACAACCTGCTCTACCCTCTGAGCCACAGCCGCCCGTAATAAGTGAAAACTATTAGTTTCCTGTGAACACGGAAGTTTATTTTGAAAAGACACTGTATGCATGTAAAGAGCGGAAACTGTACCTAGAGCGTCGTCAAAGAACATATTGCCAAGAGGTGAAAGTCAATTGTTCGTTCCATTGCAACATCAGCGCCCAGCAGTAAAGCTACACTTCTGCCATTTTGGACTGAAAGTGACTACTCCTAACAAGTGCTGTACAAAAGTAAAACAAAATTATTTTTATTGTCATATTTAATGTCTTTACCAAAATGGCCTGTGTTGAACAATAAAAATAAATGGAGACAGAAAAACAATGTTTTTTGCCAGTTTCGTCTCTTTGCTTCTATACTATTTGGCGTTGTAGTTTGAAGTGTAGTGTCACTGACCAAGCATCGGTATTTGACGGGTTGGGAGTGAGATTGTGTTGGATGAAAATGCAAAAGCCTGTGATAAGATGTCTTTGTTCAGATAACATATCTGCACTTTACATGTTAATGTTTTCTAGAGTAGGTTGGAGGTGTCATTCAATCAGCATACCATTTAAATAAGAGCTGTGTGTAGTCTGCAAATAAAGTCAAGCTCTTTCAGGCTGGACACTTGATAGTGTTAACTACCTGACCTTATTGCAGTGACTGAATTTGAACATGGAGATTTATAGTCGTGTGTTGCCTTGATTATTCATGAAAGCACTGCTCTGCTGCTCAGTAATGCAGTGATTCACACGCTTCATGTTATACATACCTAGTTTGGGGCCACATGAAGATGCAATCATGTCAACTACATAGGGCAAATGAGATGTAAACAAATCCTTAATCAGGGACTTTTGTCCCATCGTGAGATAAAAAAATGAATTTGCTCTAATCAATGGGGTACACAGTAGCCACATTATATTTTGCATTAAGCGTGGATGTAGGTGTCTCTATAATATGATATTTACTGCTTCTGATTCAGATTAACACAAAGCAGTGCATCTTTAAAATTCCATCCTCAGTTACAGATGGTCTCTGAAAGCTATACATGTTTGTTTTTTTGTCGTTTCCTGATCATATAACAAAGTTTCAGGAAGAACATTCAATATTCAATTTTGTTTAAAGACCATCCCATTCCCTTTCCTCTCTTTTTTGTCTGCAAGTTTTCTGCCGCTGTCTCTCCCCTTTATATTAAAGCTTGGTTCTTTGACCGATGAGCTTTTGCAATTTGCTACACACCCAGCACCACCCCAGCGGTTGTGGCTTGCCTGGTGCAGCATGAAAACTCTTGTCACACAGTAATGGTCTATTAAGGCCAGATTTTTTTTTTCTCTCTCTCTGTTGGACTGTGTTTTTCTTTAAGTTCTGTGCACGCTTTGAACAAGTAAGTTTGTATGTTGCACACTGGGGACATGACTGAGATTTGCTGACTGGTGTTGGACTTGCTACACAGTTAGTAACCCTGCCTATTAGGATTGGTTGAGATCTTAATTATGAGCAGTGAATTCAGTCCTGATTACCATTTGTAGTGTTGTTTCATTCATGAGAATGTTCTTGTTTTTATCTTGTTGCTCCCTCTGCTGCTATGTGCTCAGAATGTGCAAATAAGGTACAAACTAAGTGTTAATGTCACCAGTGAGATGGGTGCTAATGTAGAAGGCGTACTGAGGATATAAAAGCCCAGATGTGGTGCCATACGAGCACACATTTTGGGTGGAAGTGTTGAAATGTAAGACATCATGTTCTTTCATTGCAACACACTATTTGTTTGTTTGGTTATTTCTTGGAGACTGATGTACTGTATTGATGACAAAATTAAATGAAAAACTATAAATGTCTTGTATAAAGAAATAATAATTAGAAAGAAACTCCATACAAGTTATTCTCCTGTCACATATTGTACACTGTATATGCAACCTGATATCATGGGAAGGCGTATAAATAGCACAACATTTTAAGGACATTCCGTATGTCAGGATAATACATTTTAAGCTTTCGCGTCTCATTTCACGCCACTGTCTGAAAAAAGTCTGAAACTTTACCAAATATTGCACAGTAAAAAAAAACGAAAGTAATCATGAATCAGTTTCTCCTCATCAAAGATGATTCTTTGGAAATGGGTAACTTTGCAGTACTTCAAAATATTATAAACTGACATAATTCCACTCTAAATTTAGTTTGTCAATAATGACAATAGAATAATAACAATTCAAATAAAAAAAATAATAATAAAAAAGCAATCTGCTATCCTCTCATGCAATTACAACTTTTTTTAATAACTCAACATTTTTATAAGTCTCTACTGGAACTTAAAACCTTTTCAAAACATGCTGTAAAAATAATAAAGCAAATCTATGGTCTATGACTGAACAGATGATAATCATTTTTGCAGTGGAAAGAGTTGTATGAAGAGGCATGTTTCTGAGAGGTTTAGCACAACCTCTCCAGACAAGAGCTCAAACATAGTGAGTAGCCAGTGCTGACCTTGACTTTACAGCACCGCACCCCAGTGGGCCTTTGTGTATGTGTATGTGTGTGTGTGTATGTACTAGATCGATAGACATAGAATAT